>JANAWD010000012.1:91169-163399 GCA_027627245.1 Meripilus lineatus | reverse complement strand
CCCTTTTCTCTTCTTTTTATTAACCACAGGCCTATATTCTCACTGATAAAGAGTAGAGACTCTCAGATAGAAAATACCATTATATTAATTCTATCAAAAACTTACCAAATAGAGCAAAAAATAGCGATTACTATAACTGTTCTATCACATGATGGAAATCTTGTCTTCTCTGTCTAATAAATAACCCTTTAGATATAGATTAGAAATTTTTTGTGAAGTTTAGATTCTGTCTGAAGACTCTGTTCCATACTTTTTGCTTGCCCTTAGCTTTCAATGAATCCCAAACTATTTTCTTTCCTATGCCTTTTAGCTTAGTAAAGGCTTCTTACTTTATACCTTCTAGCAATATTTCTCAGTAAACTATTTATATCCATTCAAAGGCTTTCTACTTTCTCTGTTGTCTCAAATCAATGTCTTTTTAATTATTCAATCCCTAGCAAATGTTTTCTTCATCTTTTTGACATTCTCTTGTTAACAGTGATTGTATCTTTCATGCTTGCCAATTCTCCTTAAATGACTTAGCTTCTTTCCTTGATAGTGCTTTCTTTTATGCTAAGACTCTTGAAAATCTTATCTCTAATAACTACTTAATCTATCAAGACTGTATTCTTGGGTCTATTAATAATCTTTTATCTTGTGTACCTGCTTCTCTTGAAATCACAATAGTGTTACCTTTGGATTTTATTTTCTCTCATCTCTCCTGGGATTAGCTTTTAAGCAAAATCTATTTCTTGTATCTTCTATACTCAAAATAGTATACTAAGAAAATATTACTCAATACACTTCTTTCTTATACTTGCAACTGTGACGCACGCTGGTTATCGTCACGGGTTTATTCGTCGGCGATGGGGAAGCTGGCGGACTAGGATCCAGGGGTGAGAATATTCGAAAGGTATTGTTTGGGCTGGTGTAGTAAGAGACGTCGATCTCGAAGATCGACGAGCGCGATGATCACGAAAATTTATATAGAGTAAGGGGGGACGTCCTAGACGTCCCTAGTATCAGATTTAAGGCTTCAACAATCCCGATGCTCGAAACTCCTCGCGAGTTTCGAACGGTGTTAGGATAAAATGAAGTGTATTCCCAAAAAGGAAGGCGACCGCCCTTCGAGGGTGGTGCCACGTGCTATAAGTTACATAAGACGCGGGGAGACTACCTAATATGGCGACACCTCAATAATGCTCGCCACAGCAACTTTCATTGTAAGTATATAGTATATATTTTCCAGTATCCACTACAAAGCTATGTTATATCTAAGGTATCTTCTACTCCTGCTTCTTCTATATCTAAATCTGTTACTCCTACAGAAACTACTCCTCTTATCTCATAATTACTCTTATCCTCCTTCTCCTTATACTTCTGAGTTCCTACTTGACATCATTGGTGAATGGTCTCAGGCTGTCAGTATTGAAGAATGAGGAAGAATTGAAGGTGACTGCCTTTAGTTCTTGCATCCAATTGAGTTAGGTTAAAACCTGTCAATTTGTTCCTATCACAGATCTCTTAGGCTGCCTCCATTTTCTTGTCCCTTGCTTGTTATCTGTACTCTGAAAATGTGATTTTATTGCTTGTTAAATGAGTAATTTATGTGTGATATTGTCAAGAAAAGTAATACATTGAAGAAATGTGCTACAACTTGAAATATCATGCAGTCTGATCCTTTCCTTTAACCTGAGATCTGATATCAAACTTGCCACGTGCCATCCGCGGGTCGATCCGGGCGTGCCGCTGCAGCGCCGTCTCCCACAAGTACTCTCTCTCGTAGCCACAGACGTCAGATGAGGCTGGATTTGATAAAGAGCGCTGGTCAATACCAGTAGCAACACGATCATTGGAAGGCTTGGATATAACCCTAAACCAGGGTTACGCCATCCAGATTGCCTCCAGACTCGGAGTCCAGACTGCCTGCAGCCGATCCTCACCTCTCTTCGCGAGATCACCCTACAGTAACTACTACTGGAGTGATTGTAGCCCATTCCCTTGACGAGCCAACGAAAGCAGAATCCAAGGACATACATGTTTGTCCGACAAGATCATTCTGAGGCATGAAATGATTCGAAAATGATATAAATGTGATCCAGCCATAGAGATTCATCGACGATAATACATTTAAGAAACTGAGCCTATTTCGACTTCATCTGCGCCCACAGCATAATTCCGCGTTACCTCTCCGATGTGCACCCAAAACACCCTAGGTCCTAAGACGGCCTCGAGAATGTATTACCAGATAACCAGAGCACTAGATATAAACCAAAAAGGAGGAGAATTAGAACACGAAGGCCCCAATAAAAGAAAGTGATACTCATCGGGTATGCGTTCCTGGTGGTCTTTGGGGAGACGAGGTTGACACGGCAATCTGGGCGTGAAGAGGGTCAGTCTCGTATTAAAGGTGACAACATTAAGATGATACTCATCTTCTTCGTCCTCTCCTCAGGCACCGACAATGAGAGTGAACAGGCGATGAGGGTGGCCAGTCCCCGTCGCCCACGCACTCCCGCTGTCGGTGCCTACCTCCCTTCCCCCTCGATCTTCTTCGTCAGTAGGTTTGAAATATATATGTACAAGTACGTAAATGAGATTGTCAGTAAAATGGGAAACAACAAAGTGCGCATGAAAGAAGAGAGAAGACTTACAGTTGTGGTGAGTACAATATTGTTGAGACCCGAAACAAGCTAAAAAAACGTAAGTCAACGTAATGGAAAGGAAGCAACTCAATAATACAAGGGAACTTAACTACAACGACGGCGAAAAAATTGAGGTTGATATGGAAATCTGGACGTTAAGGGGGTCAGTAATGCATTAGAAAAGTCAGCATTAAAAAGGTACTTATCTTCTTCATCCTCTCCTTAGGCACCGACATTGAGAAGGAACGGCAGGGGTGGCCAGTCCCTGTCGCCCACACACACCCGCTGTCAGTGCCTACCTCCCTTACTTCCCAATCTTCTTCGTCAGCTAGAAAATACTAGTCAGTGCAAGAGGATGAGGGAGTGAAAAGGAAGGTGGATAAAAAGAAAAGCGACTTAACTTCAATACTGATGAATAATTGAGGTTGGAATGGAAATCTGTGTAAAGGGGGATCAGTTTCTCGTTATGGAAGTTGGTACAGGAAAGGTACTTATCTTCTTCGCCATATCTTAGGCACCAACAATGAGAGAGTACAGACGACGGGGGTGGCCAGTCCCCGTCGCCCACATACCCCTACTGCCGGTGCCTACCTCCCTTACCTCCGAATCTTCTTCGTCAGCGGGCTTGAGCTACATAAGTACAAGTATATAAGATGAGATAATGAGGAAAAGGAGACCCAGCACAGTGAGCACGAGATAAGGAGGAAAACAAACCTTTGAGGTGAGTAAAATGTTGTTGATATCTAAAGCAAGCTAGAAGATGCGAGTTCGTAAAAAAAAGAAGCACATGAAAATAAAACTACTTAAGGAAAAGTTACCCAATCACGATACTTGCAAGAAACCGAGGGTGACATGGCAATCTGGGCGTAAAGGGGGTCAGTCACTTATTCGGAATGTCAGAGCTGAAAAAGTACTTATCTTCTCCGCCGTCTCTTAGGCACCGCCAACGAGAGTGTATAGACGACGGGGGTGGCCAGTCCCCGTCGCCCACACACTCCCACTGTCGATGCCTACCTCCCTTACCTCCCGATCTTCTTCGTCAGCGAGCTTGATCTATATAAGTGGAAGTCTATAAATGAGATCGTGAGTAAAAGAAGAACCGAAGAGAAAGAAAGGGCCAGCCTTTGAGAAGGGTACAATGTTGATGATGCTTCAATCGACCTAGACAATGTCAGTTGATACAAAGAAGAAGTACATACAAACAAGACTACATATGGTATAAAGGAAATAGAGAAAAAGACAAGTTACTTGACCATAACACTGGCGGGGAACCACATCGTCATCGGGTTGATCAAGTCCTCATCTGCGATTCGCCGTCACCTCCCATATACCCAATACTAACCCTCCATCGACCTAGAAAAGGTACTAAGAGAATATTAGCTCAAGAAAAGATAGTTGAGATTACTGAACGGCCTCAGGAACCGATACACCACCAAGGTCGGAGGGGTCATGACTTCCTTCGAACACCCGACTTCGCACCAGCACCCGTCAGCCCTACCTTGGTAATAATCCATATGCGGCACTCCAGGTCTCCAGATACGGTTGGTCTTGAGGGCGCGGGGACCGAGGGAACCTAATCATAGGGGGGCAAAAGGTCAACGAGCAATGGAGTATGGGATGGGGAATGGGGGTGAGTCCGAGCTCAGTCATGATGGGGTACAACTAACTACTATCTACTAATGTCTATGTCCGAACAGAGAAAAGGAAAGAAGGTCCGAGCCTTGTAGAGACAGGAAAGGAAAGATCACAATTGGGAAGGAGGAGGAGGATGAGGATGATAAAAGCCACGATAGACGATATCCTCTCGCTGCTGCGCCTCCTCAAGGGAAACGAGGAGTAAATCGAATGGAGGAAGACCAGCATCCAACATCCACTGAAGAGGAATACGTCTACCGTCATCCAGTCGCCTGATCCTCATCGCAGTAACCTTCCTACTCTGCTTCGTTTCGCGTGGTTTGCGAACTTTAAGCATCGTCGTAGGGATGAAGGATTTGCGAGGCGGGGTAGGAGGGGTATAGGAGAGACGAGAGAGGTTACCGACCACGCACCGTTGACAACAAGGACACTTGTGATCCATGTCGGATGTTGTGAAGGGGTGAGTTTGCATGGAAGGTGAGGCGGGGAAGGAGATGTTAAGACCGGAGGCGTAAAGGTAAGACATGATCAATAGTGGGAAGATGGTGGAAGGTGGTCAAGTTGTGGAGTACAACCAGAGAAAGACAGGTGTCCTTAAATCCCCTGGAGGCTTGCATCTATCCTTGGTCAAGTCAGCTCGTTCGATGCGGCAGTCTGAGGTGGTGTTGAGGCTGTCAGGTTCGTTTCACAATTTCGATACCTGGCTAACACCTCGTTAGTAAGGAAGATATCGATAGAATGTCTCATATTGTACCAAAGATGGTGCAATCGTGATGCAGTACGAGATGAGGAGTTTGAGTCTATCGTGTGGGGCGGCTGAAGCCAAGAACCCTTATTACAAGCCAGGCTGGTGGTTCAGATTGAAACTCCAGAACAATTAGCATATACTGATGGAATGACCGACTGCAGCAGTATTTATGACTTAGTTCAAGGCAATGAGCACAGCAGGTGGTTAGAAAGACTGAGCGGTGCTCGCCAATTGAAGCTTGAAAGATCACGCCTGATACAAGCTGATGGCGCACCGAAGACCACCCTATGCGATGGCCATAAAAATGCACAGATTGCAGTGTCGGAAACGGGAAGATTGAGGCTTGGAGAGAAGGCCAGGTGCATCATCAGTCGCCAACTGAGCAATTGGTCCGTGAACTCTTGTAAAGACGGTGTCTGGATGGTATTGAAAGCCACTGGGGATATGGGAATGTTCTAAAAATCCCATATCTTGGCAATATCAAACGCTTATGAGTTTCCCGAGATTAACATTTTCTGCACGCACATTAATGGATGATCGACAGCCTCCTGTGGTTGCAGAGAGCAACGAGCGACGACTCGGAGCTCGTACTACGAGTCCGAGCTGTGATCGATCCTGAGAAAGGATAGATCAAGAGACGTTAGAGCTCGTTAGAGCGCTGACCGTCGACATCTGGGGCCAGCTTATGTTTGTGGGGTGGCCAGACATCGACCTGAATTGGCTTCACTGGGACCGAGCAAGGACCGAGGATCGATTGAACTTTGACGGGCGTTGAATACGATGTCACGGGCGCTTGGAAGCTCGACGCGTCTTGTTCGGTACCGACACGCGTCTCCTTAATTCTCGCGCCTTTCATTGTACTGCTCGTACTTGTAAAAAGCACCCTAGGAAGGGTAAACATCAGTGAGTTCGAGTGACTCGGCTGCCATTCTCTGCATAGCATATGACTTAACCCGTCTTCTATCAACAGGTTCCCCGCAGTTACCCAGGCACCGTGAGTCACCTCGCTCAGCAGTTCCCTGCTTTATAAACTCATAAAGCTGAGCCACCTATCGATCGTCCTTTTCCTTCCTCCCCACCAGCACCAGGATGATTTCCACACCCCCAGCAGCGTCCTCTTGCCAGAATGTCACGCTCCCCGTCATCCCAGAGCTTTTCGATCCCAACTTCTTGGACGTCCTCCTTCCCCACTCTCAAAGACCTCGTGATGATCATGTAGCACCTCCTGAGGCTACCACGTCCACGTCCGAGCCCACTTTCAAACGTTCACCTACCTTTGTCGCCTTCAAGAATATAAGACCACGGACCCAACCCCAGGATGTGTGGAAGATATTGGATAAGGCTTGGAAGGAGGATCCATCTTTGACGCTCAAACTGATATGGAACTCAAGGAGTCTCGTCGGAAATAAACGTCTGTTGAACAGTACTTTCTGGCAGTACGTGTATATTCCATCGATCGTTTATGTCTACCCTTCTAATCTTATTCCTCTAACAGTGCTTACGGCTGGCTCTACGAGAAGCACCCCCGGACGGCAATTCTTAGCCTTCCCCAGCTTTTCGAACCCGTTGGTCGTCTGGAGAAATCCACTCGTTATCCCGCTCATGGTTACTTCAAGGATCTTCTCAACATCCTCGGTCTGGCCACTATGAATCAGTTGACGAGCAGGAACTACCTTCTATCTTTCCTGCATCCTCGCTACTACTCAGAAGACAACATCCGCGCCGATTATCGCCGCCGTCCCAAGCGCGCTCTGGTCACACAAAACGATGCGCCTGACGCTTCTCCAGAGGAGCTCAAACGCCTTAATATCCTTGCCGCCCGCGAGAAAATGGTGGACAAGGTTTCCTCCCTTCACGTTAACCTCTCTGAGAGGCTTTCCGACCCAAAATTCCGCGCACTGTACATCGCAGTTGCCCGTATCTTCGCCGATAAACTCCTCCAAGACATCGATATATTGTATCGTCGTCTTCCAAACGCTAAAGGTGCAGAGCGTGATGCTCTCCTTCACCAAATCTCCCTCGCTGCCAAATGGGCACCGTCACCCGGTCGTACTCACGATCGCCACACCAACATCTCCACAGCCATTGCTACTCTCATTCACCACGCCAGACCCTTGGAACCTCCCAGTTCCATCGCAAAAATCGAACAAGGCTTCTCCCCCATGGAAGCTCACATTCTTCGGTCGTACTATCAACGGTGGATCCTCACGCCTCTCCGCGAGGCGCTTTGTATCCCAGAACCGTTGATGTCGGCTAATCGTTGGGGGGAAATCGACTATAAACGTGTCAGTTTCTTGTCTATGCGGATCAACGCGGTCCACTTCTATGCCCATGATCAAGCCAGGTTTCAAGACTACATCTTGTCTTCTCCCAAGACCCGCACAAGATTCAACAGCAATTCGACGATGCTACCCCATGATTTCCTGAACGATTCGATCGCCTCGTACAATGCCATCAACCAGCCCGTCCACGAATTTGAACGACCCCCGAGATTGGAGTATTGGAGAATTATAGCCATGCAGCAGAGCCGCGTCGTTGAATCTGGTTGGAAGACGATGGTCAATCGTCTCCGGGAATCTGGAACGCTGGACAATGCAATTGCTATTTGTGACGTCTCGGGGTCTATGGGTACTTTCCACGATGCAGGGGGAAGGCGCAAGGACGGTTACGTTCATCCGATCTTCACCTCCATCTCATTGTCTATTCTCCTCGGTCAACTCGCCAAACCCCCCTTCAACAACTGTTTCATCACTTTCTCTGAATCACCCCAGTTGGTTCAGTTTGATCCTTCGGAATCCCTACAGAAACTTGCCCGCGATATCGTTGAATGCGATTCGAGTCTGATTACCAACTTTGACGCCGTTTTCTTGAAACTCCTTTTGCCACTCGCTCTCAAACACAAGGTTAAACCAGAAGATATGATCAAACGCATCGTTGTCCTTTCCGACAGGCCTTTCGACGAAAGTCGAGGCATCTACACTGATTACGCCATCCATGGTCCTCTTGCATTCACCCCCGAACGTATGGCCGAGCTTACGAAGAAAGGCATCCCAGAATGGGAGGCCCAGTATGGAGTTATCGAGAAAGCGTACAAGGAGGCTGGGTATCAAGTACCTGAGATTTTGTATTGGAATTTGTCGCATTATGCTGCTGGAGTCTCTACTGCTGTTGATCGGAAAGGAGTTGCGTATATGAATGGGCTTTCGGCTGGGAGGATGAGGATGTTTATGGGTGTGGGAGGGAGTCAGGTGGTGGAGGAAGAGAAACCGGTGGAGAAGAAGAAGGTGGATCCGATTGAGAATATGAAGGCGACTGTTGGGGGGAAGAGTTTTGATGGGTTGGTTGTTGTGGACTAGGTGGTTTATTCATGATCTTGTCGTTTGCATTTGTATTTGTTCTGCCCATGCATTAGTTTTTCCATTGTAGCGTACTGTATTATAAAACATCAGGTCAATGATACCCAGGTTCACGAGCTTAAGAACGTAACTTGCTACGAGTGTTAATCGCACTTCCAAGTAATTGCCCAGCTTTGGCTTGCTTCGGGGAGTCTGACCGACGCGTGACGTAATGAAACCGTGACGTTTTTCGTGACTTGTGACTGAATATCGAAGCCTTCAAATTGCGGTTGCACTTGCAGTCTTGCACTTCCAATTTGATCATGAAATATGCACTGCATAAAACCTCGGTGGGTTTCGAAATGTCGTTGTGACCAAGCTCTCTAATCTCAACCTCTTGACGGGAACCACAACTCAGGGCTTCTCGCTTGTTCACCACTTGAGCGACGTGCTGCGTGCTGAGTACTGAGTGCTGAGTGGTAATTCCTAGGTGTTCGTGTGCTCACGATCGACTGATTGTAGAATCTGGCTTGCGAATTGCCAACCGTGTTGGCGGTCCCGGGCAGGGCAGTGAAGTGCGCAATGCTCTGACTCCCGCCGAGTCATCGAAGTCATCACCAGGGTCCGGGGAGGTGCAATATAACGCGCCACCGATCACTCTTGGAGCCAGTGATGAGTCGATTGTTGCCAACCCAAGCCTGCATATAAAGCATCGACGACTTGCCTCGAGAAACACCATCGCTTCTCGTGAGCGAACACCAATTCAGCGACATCTACAGCCTTTGCATCCTCTTGCACTCGTCTTACAATGTCTGCCTCTGGTGCTACATCTACTTCCCAAGTCGTCACCCTCCCCACCATNCCTGAGCTCTTCGATTCCAACTTCCTTGATGTGCTGGTTCCACGTCGCGAAGTTCACGAAGAAGAGAAGGACGCAGTGAAGGTTGACTCCGTACCTACCAACCCGATGATGCAAGCTTTGAAAGCGACCAGTCATTACACACTCACGACCAATGGTGCAATGGCTTTCGACTCCACGCTTTCTGATACCTTGGACGCTTTCAATAGCTTGAGGCCGGGTATTACAGGGAGCCATATCTTCCGGGCCCTTGACAAAGCATGGGCGGAAGATCCCCTTGTTGCGTTGCGGCTTATTTGGAACCTCAGAAGTATTCACGATGGAAAGGGTGAACGGGAGTTATTCTACCAGTGAGTCTTTCGGGTCATTTTCAACATAGTGATTTGGGTTCTAAACTGGATATCCTCTCAACAGGGCTTGGGGATGGTTGTATAAGAATCATCCGAGGACTGCGTTGGAAAACCTCCCGCTCCTGGTCGAACCCGTTTGCCAGATCGGCAAGGGCCAGACTGCACCTCATGGGTATTGGAAGGATCTCCTGAATATCCTCTGTCTCGCTTTCCTCGATCAACTCGGCCCTCTTGACGAGACCCCGACCTTCCTCTCGTATCCGAAGCTGTCATCCAAAAGAAGGTCTTTCTCTCGTCGACGAGGTTACAAGGCCTACCCTCCCAAAAAGCAACGCAAAGGCCCATTGTCCGACGAAGATCGCGTCAAAAAGCTAGCCGAGGTCAGGGCAGCACATGATGCGGCGAAAGAGGAAGCTCGCAAGCTGAGGGCCCAAAAATCTTCGAAAACCCGCCAGGATCTCGACCAAAAACTCCTTGATCCCAAGTTCCGCGCTTTGTATATTCTGGTGGCTCGGTTGTTCGCGGAGAAGCTCGCTGCAGACGTCAGGACGGCGGAGCAGCTGGAGGCGACGACAGATCAGGAGGAGCGTTATCAGTTGTCTCGGAATATCACCCTCGTCGGGAAATGGGCCCCGACTCCTGGTTGTACCCATGATCGCCATACCAATATCGCGACTGCGATCGCCGCCCTTCTCCATCATTCCCATGCGATCGGTACCCAGCGAGTCGTTGTTGTCCCTGGTCAAGGTGTTGCGACGGAGGCAGCCCATATCCTACGCTCTTTTTACCAACGCTGGGTCCTGACCCCTCTCCGCAAAGTGACCCACCTCCCCGAACCCCTCATGTCTTCAGGCCGATGGAAGGAGATCAAGTACAACCGTGTCGCTTCCAAGTGCATGAAGTCGAACATGGAGAGGTTTTACACTCACGATCCGGAGGGGTTCGAGAAGTACTTGGAGGGAGTTGAAAAGGGGACGAAGAAGATTAGTGGTGCGACCCTGATGCCGCATGAGATCTTGAGTGAGCTCCTTCTTTCGACCTCTGGAGGAGCCACTCCAAAGAGCATGCCCGAGGAGGCCAAGCAACGTATTTCCGAGGTGAAGAGCAGGGGAACGGAGGCGCAATGGAAGGCCATGTTGGATCGCTTACGGGAAGCTGGTAAACTCGAGAACGCACTGGCCGTGTGCGATGTCTCGGGATCGATGGGTTCTCTGGACTATATCAATCCGAAGGAGAAGTATGTTCAGCCCATCCTGCCCGCTGTCGCGCTATCCCTGGTCTTGGCTCATCTGGCGAAACCACCCTTCTCGAACGGATTCATCACCTTTTCCGAAAACCCACAGTTCGTTCAGTTGGACCCGACGTTGTCTCTTTTGCGTCAAGTCCAAGATATGAATTCTTCGAACTGGGGTATGAATACCAACCTCGAATCGGTCTTCTTGAAGCTTCTTCTCCCCCTCGCTGTCAAAAACCAGATCAAGCAAGAGGACATGATCCAGCGACTATTCATCTTCTCCGACATGCAATTCGACGAGCCGATCAATCCTAGCAACTCTTGGTACGGTTCCACCAATTCCTCCACCCCCGTGAACTGGGAGACGAACCACGACGTTATCGAAAAGGCATACAAGGAGGCCGGGTACGAGATGCCGGAGATTGTCTATTGGAATCTGGCCCTACAAGAAGGAACGCTACCGGTTACCCACGAGAAGAAGGGTGTGGCAATCATGAGTGGTTTCTCTGTGGCTATGGTGAAGGTTTTCTTGGGTGAAGAGGAGGAGGAAGTCGTCGAGGAAGGGTGGGAAGACGTTAAACCCGAAGTGGCAGTGGAGAAGAAGGAACGGGAGGTGTTGGATCCTATTGGGTTGATGAAGAAGGCATTGTCGAAGAAGAGCTTCTTGGGCCTTGTTGTGATTGACTGAGTTCTATATCTATACCCTCTATGTATTGTATGTATATACCCGAGTTTATATCTCATTGTCATTAATCAACTTGTACTACTATCACTTTTATTTGCAATGTGGGAATCAACATGAGCGGATTGAAAGCTAAAGCGTGAATGATTAGATCGATTAGATTTACAGGCCTCATTGTCTTGGAAGTGCGAAAGCCTCAAGGTGACAACGTTCCAACTCGTCAGTCGTACTCTGAAGAAGTGGTTCGTCAGTATTCTGGAAGGTTCCTTCATAACTCTATTCCAACTTCGTATACCTTGATGGCTATGGTCTCCGAGGATTGCGGCTTCACTACCTACAACAACAGCAACCATCAACAAAGAGAACCCCTCCAAACAGAGTGGACAGCGCGGCCACCATAGCCAACGTGAAGGAACATACCGACGCCGAAAACCGAGTTCGCATTGACAGCCGTGTCCCCTCCGATGGCGGCATGTTTGACTTCATAGCTTGACCCCTATTCATATTCTTGGATGTGGGGAGGCCAGGAAACCCGTACCGTATTGCGTCAAACCTGCGAAAGAAAGTTATAGTTTCATGACGCGGATGATACATGCGCTTATGTTGTTGCACAGAGGGCGTCTGGAGGAGTGCGATCTTGGAGGGACGGAAAGAGAAGCTGTGATGGTTGCGAGGTGGAGAGTGGGTGTACGAAAGGCTACGAAAGGGCTCGAGAGGGATTACATCCGAAATGAGTTTGACGTCATAACGTGAAGTAGTCTCGTAGGTTTGAATCGGAAATGACTGGTTTGTGAAGCTTTCAATCTTAGGACCGGGAGCTTGACCAGCGTTGTTGGAATTGCACCCAGGATACGCAGTCGTTTTCGAGGATCACACTGGGAGACGACGGTGAAAGGCTCTGTCGTTAGTTTGGAAAAGCTGGCGAGGACCACTGGCCGCGACGGAGAAATAGTCGGCTACGAGCATTGCGCTGGAAACATGGTTGGATACGCTGCGAGGCCACAAGGAACCGAGTCTGCGGGTACGGCCGTCCGGGGGAAGAAAATCAGCGAAGGCTGTTGCACCTCTGTAGACAAGACGTAGATAAGAGCCGCTTGATCTCCGCAAGACCCTTGTCATTACAAAATTCCACTAAAAGAGATTGAGTAGTAAGGAGTCATGAGATCCACGCTTGGGAGTCGACCCGACCCTCAGAGCAGGAATTGGAGCCCCAATTCACACCCAAGACGTAAGGCGAATCGCCGTCATCGGCAATACGTCGGTGAATGAATCGATGAGATAGCGGCTGTCGGGACTTGGACATTTCCCTCAGTTGAATAGGGGTACATAGCAGCCTCCTGGTCATGCAGGCGTTTAGCCACGGCTGCTGGGGTGGTAGTATTGCGTGTAGAGTGATGGAGTCGCGAGATACCAAGCGATTGGTTACGAGTCCATGATCGCATACAAAGAAACGACAGACCAGGAGGTGCGACTATGGCGATACAGGAAACCTGTGGTTTGGCGTCAGTTTGCTCGAACACACCCATCATGTCGACATGAACGATCACCAGCTTCTGAAGCGGGTGGATGTAGGATGTTCAACACGACTTCCACAAAGGGGCCGAATGCGGGGCAGAGAACGATAGAATGAGGGGTCGCCAGCAAATTTCCAGTCCTGACAGTCGTACAGAATGCCAAAGTAAAGGCACGCTGGTTTGGAGGCGACTGAAGGATGGTGTCTGGCGAACAAACGGAGTTGACAAAAGTGATCTCGGAAGACTTACGAAGACCAGCATGTTGAGATGCTAGGCGATGATAAGGCAGTGTTATCTGTATGGCATCTACCGAATCAGTTCTGGAGATGAAGATAGATAAGAAGAATTATAGTTGAATAATAGACTCGCAATGGTGCGTATGTCGATGTTTTTGGCCACTTCGCCTTCAGGCCGTCAGGAACAAAGGAGAATCATGGCTCATTCTAAAGCGAGGCTGCAGCGTGTACCTATGCTTTTAGAAGAAAGTCCACGGCGCCGTTAGTCAATATATAACACCTGTCGCGATCGGATATCCTCCGAGCGTACTCAACAGTGAATAACTTGTATGGCCGATACGATTGTCCGAGTCCCCAAACCTTCAAAGGCGTAATGAGCCCAGAACTTTACTAAAAAATCATAAAACACTGGACGAAAGATCCATGAAGGCGAGTTTGATATCGAGAGTAACGTGTACAACACGATGTTCATTGAGATTGGAGGTTTCTCCCGACTCGCCTGATAGGACCCCTACTAATGCGCCCAGAGGTCTGATCCAGGGGTGCCCGAAATCCGTGAAGTTGGAGGGCGAGGTCTCATCCCACTTGCCCGAAATGTGGCCTCAAGGACGCCGAAGGTCCGGTCCACGAGATGCCCGAACTTTGGGTGTCTATCGCGAGGTCTGATGCCAGATGCCCGAAATTGTGACCGCTTAGTAGGGATGGTGGGTGGATGCCACAGAGATATAACATCCATCTTCGAGATGGTCGCTGTTGAAATGGACCCAGGGGGTCTGGACTCTCGCGAATTGCTTGAGAAAGGTGATTTATACCCATAGAATGTCTAAAAAGCCATCGAAACACTCTGATTTAGGTTTCTCTACGATAAAGCGCCAAGTATATGCCTGATCCCTCCGATGCCCGAATTTTGGGTCAGCCACTCGACCTCTCATGCCAAATGCCCGAAAATGAGAAAACCTAACCTTGAACTGACCCTAACCCGATGCCCGAAAATGGCACTTTCGGGATCGGACCTCTGGAGGCATTAGTAGGGGTCCTCGCCTGATCATGCAATGTTGGCGCGCGCTTAGTTGGGCGCCTTGCCCATATTGTGGAAATAACGGTCCTGGTTGGTCGCCCGAGGACCACCATGAAGCAAGCATGGTCCCCGCACTTCACACATTGTGAACACGTTTAGCCGAACAAAGGCCCCGGATCATCATAGTAATTACATTCTGTTCGGCTCTCTCCTTTGTGGCTTTCATGAACAACTGTCCCTTTGGTACCACACTTTCTCAGATCGTCAACGTTGAGCTATTCGAGGTGATGTTTCCGTGAGCACAACGTACTGCCCCCTGGCCCGGGACCGGGATTTCGTAGGTTTGGACGGATCCCGCTCTCCACTGATTGGCGCTCTACAACCTACAAAATATCAGCTCATGCAGCTCTCTACTCACCATACACTCTCCGAGGTTGCTCGACTCTCCTCCACTTTCTTTCATGGGTGCCTTCGATATTCTAGGACTTGTCTTTGGAGTCTTAGGTCTGCTTGGAGTCATCCAACTGATATGGGCTATCGTTCATTACCAACTTCCCACCACAAAGTTTACGAAGCTGAAGAAGATTCTCGAAGACACCGAAGCCACTGTCCTCGGTTCGATCGAACAGGGACTTGTTCGTAATCCTCAGGAAGTGAGAACTCAACTAGACGAGATGTATTTTATGAAATTTGGCTTCCTGCAACGAGCTCACATGAAGCTTCCCCCATGAATAGAATTCGAGCCTCTGCAGAGGCACTTCGGGTCGAGGTACACTCGGCCACTACATGGTCCAGTCAATGCTGCGCAATGGGATGGGGACTGTCCAGGCGCATTGGATCAGTTACTTCCCAGACGAAAGAACTTCGTGCCTCAGTCTTGGTGCGTACAAGCGGTTTTCTGTCTGATCAGGTACTCAATAGTATACCTCTCAGGCCAATAGGATGGTGGTAAATCATCCCTCCTCTTCTGACACGTCGGAGCATCATACCGTCCCAAGAATATTGGCAACGTCCGAGTCGTTGGCCAACGGGGAAGGTAAATAATGTCTTCCCATGACGGCATTGAACATGATCTTATTCATTTTCACCAGAGTCTAAAGTCACAATCGGTCCCTCGTTTGAAAAGCCCTGTTCTCAGACGTCCTCTGAAAACGGTGAGATATCTACGACTTGGCATTCTCCATTCATTCCCATTGGAACTCATGCAATTTTCGGCCCTGTCGATCACACAGCCGCTCACCCTCATATACTCCCCATAAACGTCGAAAATATGGCTTGCGCCCCATATGTCGATTATCCTCACGCTGGACGTGATTCGGTCGAGTCTTTCTCGACAATGGCTACTATGGTCGATTCAACCCATCTAACAACCCCAGAAACAGAGGACGACACGCCCGGAAAACTGCACGTTTCTATTGACCCTCCCCAGCCCTCCCCTCGCCTTTCGGAGCCGTCTAAACCCCTCGCTCTCATTATTTCCCCGACCTCGGCACCCAAATATGAATCTTCTCGAAGATCCCCCTATTCTGATATCGCAGCAGGATCACATCATTTGGCTGCCACGCCCCCCACCCCTATTCAACCCAACTACGAGATCTCGCCGGAGGTCATTCACCAGGTCCAACTCGGCCTTACTGCTCTTGTTACCGTGATCCATGCTCTTCAGACCAATCTCAGTAAACCCGAAAATCTCCTCAACAATTCCCGTCGACGCCCTTCGCTCAGTATTCCTAGTACTCCTACGATCTCAATGACTGGATCATGCATGCATGCCGCCAACTCCTCATGCTCTCACCATGCCTCTCTTGAAACCAAACATTTCCGTATAGTTGCAGCTCAGTCTGTCGCATCTGCGATCCCGCTTCTCCTCCCGACCACTCCCATGAACCCCGCTGTGGCCTGTACTTAATCTCAGAAACTGAGTCGTCTGATAGCACGCGACATCTTAATTCCCTCCTTTGACAGGTATCCTTATTCTTCGTAACATCTAATTCTATTCGTTCATTATTTATTTATACCATACTTGTATTCTGGAATATTAGCTAGACTACGATCATAACCTCTGAGAGGTCCTATACATATAATGTCATCATGGACGATGTCGTCCTCAGAGTACAAATGCAAAGCCAATTGCACATAACCTCAGCAAAGCGTCCTCGATCAAACCTTCCGACAACAGAAACTCAAAATCTCGGAGCGCCTCGATTCGCGAGTTGAGATATGAGCACATGCGGCCATTCTCGTGATGAAGGCGTGGTCAGGGACATAAACCATCTATCATATAACTGTCAGCGTGTTACACCGTAGCTGTGCTTTTCTTCTGATCGATCGCCATGTCGTGCTCATGGGGATCCGAATGCGTCGAAGACTCCAGGATGACAATATCAGTGGGTTGAGACTCGACTTCGGTCAACTGAATCGTCTGAGTCGTTCGTTGACGGCGACTTGCCCACCGTAGTGCGCTGGAAGCGCCGCTAGATGGCTACGAAAACCCTGATCTCAATATTCCGAAAAGCCACGCAAACGTTCAACGCACTTTTGTGGTGGATATATCTATCCCAGAGAGTGCTTGTCGAAGTTCGTTGCGCGCAAGTAGGGTATCAAGGAGAGTCTAGAGATACGCCTTTAGCACATGTTCAACCCAAAATGTTGAGAATCACTCACATTGGTATAAATGCGACCGATTGGGAATGCAAACATCCCATAGAAATTCGTAAGAGGGGCTTTCAAGAAAGTGATAAGATCACCCAGAGAAAATATAGTCGCAAACAGGCCCGTTTGTATAGAGCCTCTAATGAGACTATTCAAAACGCTGTCGGTTCGTCTGAATCCTGTTTTTGAACGCCAGAGGACAATTGAGAGGACCAATGTGATGTAGATATCGACAGCAGATTGCAAAGCCAGCCATGCCGTCACAAGACCGTTGAGCTTGGGCAATTCACTCATCCTAAAAAGGGGGGAAATTATCTGAGAAACACTTGGGCTACGAAGCGCACTTTCCGAATAAACGTACACCTTGATTATCCATGCCCTTGTCCCACATGCGATCCCGAGTATCGCTGACGGGACAGACACTGCGATCACAATTCCAAAGAGAATCCAGCTCCCAGTGAGACGCAGGATCCTGAGAATTGCCCCCAAAACGTGAGAGTTATCCAAATTAATGAGTGACATAAAGAATACCTATACCCCAGAAAAGCTTGCGTCAAAAGAGCAGCAACTGCCGTTGCAATCGGAGTAAGCGTATACGGCCATAGAGCAACTGGAAATAATGACACGGTAAATGGGACGCCAAGAAACAAACTCCCACTGAACATACCTGAGAATATCTCCGGATTCCCATAGTTCGTTACACTACCGAAAAACCATCAGTACGGCCGCCATGAGCTCTCGTGCTGAGATGCATGTACCAGTAAACATATAACATGTACACGAGCCTGGAACGTTCCCGTCAATCAGCCATAGCGGCAAAAATGCGAAAGCGCCTCGTCCACTCACGAAGTACTATGGACAGTGTCCACGAAAAACAACACCGACACCATGGCTCTGCAATCGAGCATGAAAACTTGGCACTATCAATCGGTGGAGAGGTATGTCATACTTGATTGGTAAGGGATCATTGAACTCTAGGGGTACCAAGTTTGGATCGGCGAGACAATACAGTGATCGATCGGACTCACCTTCTCGATAATATCTCAGGAACTGAAAGCAAACAAGACCATAGAGGTAGGTATTGACTGCAAATCGCTGTTCAGTGGGTACCTTTTCATCCCTATAACCCCTACTCACACACGATCCCGACCAATAAAGTGCCTGGGGCAGTTACTGTTAATGACGCGACCAACGACACTTCGAAGAAGCACTCACCAATTGTCAAGTCATACTCTCCCATGTCGAAGAGATGATTCAGGAAGGATTGATGGGAAAAAGCATCGAACAGTTGTGGGTCCCGGGTCTTATATGAAGGTGGTAAGAAGAGAAGTTCAGATTCGCGTCACCCATGGAAATGGCTCAGAGCCGGAAACCCTCGCTCCTCGGAAGGGCAGGTTCGAGGTGACCACATGAATAAAATTGGGGTCCACCGCGATTTGTCATAGGCTTGACCCTTTGCTTCGATTCCTCCTGGAAAAGGTCCACTTGGCACTAAACCAATAAAAGAACGCTCGGAGGGCTCTCGCCACCTCGAGTCCCATCGTCGGAGAACGCCGCCTCCCCGCCATATATATTGTGAGATACATCTTGTCAATTCGGTTAGGTATCCTTGTGGACGGTATCCAGTTGGCAGAGATCCGTGTATCGCAGATCCCCTATCCAAGCCATTGAAGGACACACACCTCAAATTTGGGTAAAATCCGCGGGACACACATCATGTTCCCGCCTCGCGTGCGTTAGTCGACATAGCCAGGGTTCGAGAGGCNATCANGNANCNNNCCNNNTCCTCGAAGACTTTGNNGCGGCAATCGATCACCTTCCGTCCTTTGCGCCCTTTCCTGATGGTTTCATCCCCGGTGTATCATGTCGAGCGTCCTTGACCTTACATTTCAACAACAATATATTNACGGGATANGATTGAAAGAGAACAGCAACCGGGCGCTACATACACCGTTGCAACTCCATTATTGACGGAAATTCGGTTTGGAGAATCCTTCTTTGGGGTAACTACAAACCGAGGGATCCTGGGCCGCCCTTTGTTCGGTATCAGTATTCTATCAAGAACTTTGCCAGTACTCACGGCGTAGTACTTGGACCCTAGATTTGGTGTTCATGTATACATCTAGGATCCTCGTACCTGTGCATCACGCTCCTTGTGTATCCTAAGTGGTCGCGTTGAAATGATAGGCTGGCAGCAATCTTGCGCCTTGAGCCATAATATTGCTCTATCCGTGGTCAGGCGGGTACGAGAACAGTAATATTTGTGAGGGGGTGAACCACATCGGAAATTAATTGGCGGTACCTTGGGGCTCTTGCGGAACTCGAGAAATAGCACCGTAACTTATGACCTGACGGTTCTTGAATTCAATACGGGGTTTGCGGAGCTTGGAGAAACTGCGGACTGAATCAAGCTTCAATACCGAAAATTCAATTGTCAGCCTGTGACAATCGCGACGAAACAGGAGCTCCACGATCTCTTGCAACTTGTATCCGACGATACTCGCAAGATCTTATGAGAATACAGTTAAGAAAGTCGAATGGAATGATTCGGGTATGCACTCTGGTGGCGGTCGTGTCGAAGTTGCATTTTACACCGGTGGCGCACACAATGGCCCACCGACCCATAGCGCCCACTCGGGCGAGGTTCGGGCATCGCTCGAAGGAGGCAAGCACCAATCCTACCCAAAAATCCGACTCTATTACCTACAGACGATGCGTGTATTGAATACGGCCGCCATCTGAAACGTGCAACTTTCTCCTGCGTCGGCGGAAATCGTGTTGCTCGATAGAGAAATCTCAGAGAGTGCGACACTCCGTGGCGCCATGGCACAGCCGGAAGCCGAATCGAAAGGGAAAAGCGAAAAAGGTGACGGTACGTTCCATCTGCAGGCTTGACATCCATTCTCGATAGATAATACAATACATCGCCATTCCATGTGTTCCTGTAGCTCGTGAATGAGAGTTAATCCACAGTCTTCCAAGCCTCGTCCACCATTGCAGGCAAAGCCTCCAACATCGAAATCTTCTTCGTCCAAACCGGTTCCCAACCCAACTTCTCCAATCGTTTTGGATTCGCAAACTGGTTTCCTCCCAACAGAGACCAACCATCTATTCAATATTCAATCGAGCGCAGCATATCATGCCAAAAGGCGCAAATGCCCAGAAAATCAGAGGGACGAAAACATCGGACATGCCAATAAAATATGTTACGTACAGTGTCCCATGGGATCCACAATCTCATTTGGCATCGGTCGACTCCCAGGATGTTCGATGAGGCCTTGACTATGCAAGTGCTAAAATTGAACAATCAACTTAACCTTTTGGAGTTTTCCGAAAAGATGGTTGCAGTATCTCACATTACCCATAACCTCAGTCCACTCACGGTATGGGATTTTTCGTTCCATCGAACATGCAAAGTCTGTTGTTGCAGTACCGGGGGTAGACGCATGGTTGTAAAATTAGCGTGAGTCCATAGTTGCGAAGAGAGAATCACATACAGAGTCCCTGTGCGCCCTCATCTGCGTTTCCTACCAAAGCGCCCTTCAGGACTGCGAGAATAGCAGAAGCCACATCCTTGACGTGGATGTTGTTCATACTATTATAACCTCTTCCCCAGGTCCCCGCAAATCCGAGCTTCTTGGTGAACGCCATGAAGAACCTGAGCCATAAGGTAGTCTTCTGTACGCCTATAGGGCATCAATAATTCGGCGAGAATATCAATACGCCACACTACGAAGGTTCGTAAGACAGAACCAGACCTTCTCCAACGCCGTAAATCTACAAAATTGTTTGTTCATGTCTTAGTTAACCTTCCGGATGCAATACATATAAAGAGGGACAAGCTCGCCTGCGCAGGGAAAACAATGATAGTTCGCACTGGATTTTCCTTGCGTGTTCCCGCTTCGACAATCTATCAGGGCAGTATCAATCACAACACAGGATTCGGAAAGAAAGAAAAGAGACTAGACTACTCACAGGGATATCCGAATCAAGGTGTGTGTTTGTCGGAGGACAGCTGTGCACAAAGCAGATGAGAGACATGACGGGGAACCGAACATAGGTACTGAGAAAACGTACTCTTTCAGGTCGAGCTCCGTATCTGTGTATTCCTTGACATATTCCGTGAGTTCACCCCGGGCATCGTCCGAGAGAATGCCACATCCCGAGATGTGGATATATAGAGGAGGTTTTCCCGGATGACTCGCAGAATTCTTCTCGAGACCCTCTAGTGTGGCTTCATGACGACGAGTGAAAATCAGTACCAACGACACCGGCAGAACCACCACCACAAAACGACATACATTTAACACTGGGCCAATGGTCTGAGCTTGCCGTATTTATAATGATATCTGCCTTCTGTACTTGTTCTTGGATGATCGCGTCGTCTTCAAGATTACCTTCAACTATGGAGATGTTTGGGTGCATTTCCTTGAGGCCAGAAACCTTCTCTGGCGTAGGATTTCGGACGAGAGCGTTGATAGGGTGTTGAGGAAAATCGCGAGCTAAGAGAAGGAGAAACTCCCCTCCCAAGTATCCAGAG
This sequence comes from Meripilus lineatus, assembly GCA_027627245.1. Classification (NCBI taxonomy): domain Eukaryota; kingdom Fungi; phylum Basidiomycota; class Agaricomycetes; order Polyporales; family Meripilaceae; genus Meripilus; species Meripilus lineatus. The sequence continues at coordinate 141,972 of JANAWD010000012.1, read as the reverse complement.
GCACCGAGAAGAAATATAGTTTGTGGTTCCGCCATGATACTGACGATGCAGACCAAGTCTACTGGTTTCGCAACTTCAAGAACGATTCAACACGGATTATAACAGGAGAAACAAAATCGGAAAGCGAGATTGAAGGAAAAGAAGAGCCCATGGCGGCGACATTCGGTGTCATGAGCCAGGTCTTGAAGACGCCTAGGGCGTATATCATTACTATTCGAGGCTTAGCCAGAACGGCATCAATATCAACATCCTGAACCATTCCGACTCATTGGAGTACTTATGAAATGGTGTAACCAAATCGTGAACAACTCGTGAGCATCGCGGCCGCCTGGATGGTTGGATACAGTGCGAAAGCGATACCAGCTTATGATTGGCCACGGCAATCAAGTTCTGGATTCACCGGAAGATTTCCAGCAGCGAAGACCAGAAGTGGCCCGAGTGGGGATGGGGTATGATTTTATAAAATGCTGGAATTTGTTAGAACAACAGGCAGAGGGTATTATTCGTCCTGCAGCCCCGGAAGGCGGTATCATGTTGCCAGAAGTGTACTAAATCGGGAAGAGGTCTGTATTAGAACTTAAAGCTCTGGAAAGGAAAGCGCCCCAGTATTGACCTACGATCCTAATTCATTTCTCTACAATGCGAATTGCAGCGATTCATTGGTAACTTGCAATTGTGTATGCATCACCAATGGCGGTTTGTAGAGACGTCGGGACGGACTCGGATGAGTCGTGAGCGCCACAAAGTCTCCATTATTGCTTAGTCAGCTAGCCTTTTCCTCCATTCCGAGTCCCGGGAAATCGGTTGATGCGAATTGGGAAGAGAGCAATGCCGCAGAAGTCTGTCTGGCAGTGGACCTCATCACCACACCCACAACAGTAGATCAGTTGACTCCCCGCACTTCGACGCTCTTTTGATTCCCACTACGCTCTTCTATTCCCGCGAGACCATACTACCACCTTGCGGTCCACGCTCGGTCTTGCAGAGGATACCCTCCACTCTCCACGCGATCCCCATAATCCTTTGTCTTCTCGTCCATACCATAGATTCTATTATTCTCCATCTATTTGGATAAAACCTGATTGCGAAACGCCGCATACTGTATATTCAACATCTTTCCATCTCTCATCCCATCTCCCAAAGACTCCTTACACGATGCTTGCGTCCAGTGTTCAACTCTTCCTGGCTCTGCTGTTCTGGCCCATCACCCTGGCACTCGGTCAAGCCTCCCTCACACCTCCTCCAATAACTGATCCAGGATCTCAAAGTAGTGTTTCTTCGCTACCTTCCATAACGCCGAGTGCTAGTGTTACCAGTCCTAGCGCAAATGCGTCCGAGAGCCTGACCCCTAGCTTGTCAAGCAGTGCGATGTTCCCCAGCTTGAGCGGATATTCTTCCTGCGGTAAGCACCTTTATATCCCAATCGGCTTTGTGGCATTTCTTGAACGTTTTCTTTTCTCAGTGGTGCAATGTCTTAGTCTCACAGTATCGAATGCCGGATGTCACAGTGTGGTCGAAGTCCAATGCTTCTGCAACAAGTGCGTATCTGTCCAGTTGTCCGCCAACCCGCTTCTCCCGTAACTCATTATATCATAATATTTCCGCAGCACTGGTGTCTTCACCAGCGGTCTCGTGGACTGTATCTCTCAGCAATGTCCGAGCGATCTCTCCGCAGCAGAATCCATCTCCCAACAATTTTGCAACGTTGCAAGTCCCAGCGTATCCCTATCCTTCCCTACACCGTCTCTTTCTCCCTCATCTTCGCAACAATCATCATCATCAGTATCCGGTTCGCTGTCTTCCAGCGGGCTGCTCTCAAATGCTTCTCGTACGAATATCCCTACTCCCACAGTTTCTCAAACTGGTGCACCCAATGGTGCACGTTCTGTAGATGGTCCTTCCGGGATTGGAGGTGTAGTAGTGATTGGATTGGCTCTGGGCGCATATAGCCTGGTACTGGGGTGGTGATCGGGAGAATGGACACACGTTCGTATAATGATGCTTCACGTATTTCGCGGATTTGGATCCTTTCGTTTCTGGACCATCTTGGTTTTCTGTCGATTCGTGCTATCGCAATACTATGAATTTGCTTTCGACTACCTGAGAGTTATATCTCGAGGAAACGCTCTCTAAATTCGGTGAATGCATATATTGCAGAATTTTGCCACAAGGTGTATGAGACCACGTCCCGACCATTATCGAGCTTCGTCAATAAACAGGAGCCTAGAAGACAATCATCTGATTCTCTGCAACGTAGTCATCAGCTTCTGCGAAGATGTTGGCAGTGTCATCAAGAAAGAATCGAAACTGACAGGAAATAAAAGTAATCGACTGTCCCGTAGGAGAAGCAACGTAACGTAGGTGCCTAATCGAATAAAGGGATAAAGAAAGCAGCGACGAGAGAAGCAAAAGGAATAAAGAAGCACTCGATACCTATCACAAGCAGGAACCTGCAAACCCCACAATATCCACCAGCCAATCCCTCGATCTCAAACCAGATTCCATATTAATATTCAACTGCATCGTCCTCATCAGCCTGCATGAGAGTCGGTTCTTCTTTCCGTTCCGAAGCTGGTGGTGCTTCCCCTGATGGAGGAGGAACGACCGCCGACGTTGAGCCCTTCGTAGAATCAGACTCCAACGTCTTGGAACCGTCTGTTCGCGCGCCATCGTCATCGACATCCATATCCTTTGCGGAAGGCTGATCAGACGTCGCCGTTGTCGGTTCTTCCTTGTTATCTGGTTTTATTGTAGAAGAAACTGTCGTCGTTGCTTCGGTTTTATCTTGTGCAAGGGCTTCATCGTCGTCCATCTTGACATCACTTGCCGTGTTGGTGTTTTCCGTATGTTCGGGATTATGTTGTGGTTGTTCTGTCTTCTTTCTGTCTTCTTCCTCTGCGACACGCCGTCGGAGATTGGTAATTTCTTCGATACCTGCCTTTCGTTCGTCGCGGAATGAGATCCATTCTTTTTCAGCGGCTTCTTTCACCTATATCGAATTTCAATCTATGTACGAAGGAGAGGGACCGGGAAATGATAAGGACGTACCTCCGCTTTCCGTCGTTTGAGGAATGCCTCTTGGCCGGGGAGAAGGATAGCGGGGAGGTAGAATACTGGTGGTGGGTGCGTTCGTGGTATGGGAGCTAAAGGGTTAGTGGAAGGTGGAGGCGATGAAGAGATATCCTCTTCGGATGGAATCTGGTCGGACGTGGAAAGAAAGTTTGCCAACAAGGGCAGCCGTGTTCTTCGTAGCTTATGCTACGCGAGAAGAAGAATAGTGATGGAAAATTGAGAAAAAGGAAGACGGTCACAGAAAAAATGATGACATACGATTGAGTCCTTCAGTTGTAGTTCCTCCTCTTTCCTGTTCGCCGATGTCTTGTCTTTCTTGGCCTCTTCAGCTCTCCGAACAGAATCAGTCTCCTTCTTCAACTTGTCCTGCAACCTTTGCTCAATCAGCTGCCTCTTCTTTGCCTAATTGTTCCACCAAGGCCACAAATGAGTATCAAGTACCGAGAATCGTCAGATAAACGCCAAACACAGGAATTAGGAACAAGGGATGGAAAACATACCGCATCACTGGCATTTCGAGCCTTATCCTCGTTCTTTGCCCTGTTCAACGTTCCAAGAACGAGCCCAAACATGGTTTTGCCCCTCTTCCTTTCCCTCGAGTCAACGGCGAGATCCAATCGTGGCCGTTTCCGGGGTGCCTTGCCTGCATCCCCTCCACCCGCCCCATCTCCATGGCTTGTAGGGATATCCTGCATCGAAGTATCCTCGCGAGTCGCATCTTGTGGTTGAATGGGTCTGGTTGGATCGTCGATGAGAATGAAATACAACAAAATTGTGAGTAATGCAGTGATGTGTGGGAATTCTGTAAGAGACGTACTCCTCTGTTGACATTTTGCGGTATGATATATGTACGGATATGAGAAGGGAGTAGGGCCTCGGATTGGAGGATGTGAGGACGATGGGATGAGAGAGCGGTCGTCGTGGCGGATGGTGAGCACAGGGTCGCGCCAGACGCAGTGGCAAGGTGTTTGTTGTTTACGTAATGATCTGCGATTTGCAATATCCTATAAAATTCGTGTCACTCGCTCCTGGCGTGCTCTTCCTCCGAGTCCACCTCTGTCACAGTCTGCCCTTTTCTCCATCAAAGGAGTGACTAACTCAGATACCTAGGACCTCAGCTAGCTTGATTCTGTCTTTCGACTATCCACATGTGAACGACGCTCAATGGCTCAGATTCTTCGAGAGAGAAATTCCAGCCGTGTTGCATATGCACATGGGAACCAATACCGTGCCTCAGGCTCTACCATGATATTAAGTTAATGGAATTTTTTGAAACTAAGTTGGCGTATCAATGGGCGACTGCTGTGTCGTGAACACGTATTCATCGATTGAAGGTAATCTTCTTTTCTTCGAAAATATCCTAGGGACACCTAGAGAATGTATTTGTGCTGTCTTGATCCTGCTTGTCTCTTCTTCTACCAATGGAAGGTACGCAAGAGGCGCTTGGGTGCTCCAACTTTCAGGCCTTCCCTGGGATCACTTTTATCATCTCCGATAAGGTTTTGCACACGCAGCGGTTGCATCCCATCTGCGCTCCCTTCTCTCATGATCAAGTCCTCACCTAACCTTCGTTGTGAGAGCATGACTTTCAAAATTGATCATCGCAGTCGGAGAATCGAGAAAACGGAGTCAACGTTAACCTGGAGCTATAGAGTTCGTTCAATATATTACATTGTGAAGAGTCACGCATGACCGGCCATGCATCAGTAATAGGAGCGCAAGCGCAAGCGTCCACCCAAACCAGGGACAAGTCCAAGAGGTAATGTTGTCCATGAATAGTAAGTATTATGGAAGTGGTCAACTTAAGCCCTGTACTGGATCGCCGCCTTCTCATCCTGGGTACCGTAGGTCATGACTGGAACCTGTGAGGAGATATGAACTTGAGTTATGGATCGAGCTCATAAAGCAGAGGTACACACCTCTTCGCCATGCAGACGGACATAGCTCCTTCGCTTATAGCGTCTGATGGCAACAGAACCGATCCATGCGAAAAGCATCAAGATGAATAGAGCAGCCATTCCCATCGTGGCATCAATGAACCTGCTGGCAGCATTTTCGCTGCTCGGGAGGTTGAACCAGGATGTGGTTGCACCAGATCCCGAGCAAATCGACGCCCACTCCCTGTTGCTGTTGATCACGGATCCCTGAATGTCCCATTAATTTACTCAGTCGACAAATACAGATGACAAATGGAAGGAAATACTTACCTCGAGACGGTAGATGAACTCGGTGAGGGGGATATCCTCATGATGGTTGAAGACGTGGATGGTGCGGAAATCGCCCTCGGTTCCGTTCCTGAACTTGAACCTCAAAAACTCGCGAGCATCTGGGGGTGGAGCACGGCGGAGCTCAATGGCCAACGCAGAACCAAAGTCGGCTGGAACCGGTCAATTTACAAGAACCCCACAGGGATTCAAATTAGAGTTTGAAAACCCCATCAGAAGCAGTGCATCATGGACAAAACCGGAGGAATAGCGGACGCGAACAAGGAGAGAAAACGTGTTTTCGCCAGAACGATGTCCGAATGGTGTGATTGTTAAATCAGTAAAAGAGCAACTGTGAGCGAACAGGTGGTAGTCGTGAGACGACGGAATACGTACGAATCGCAGCCAATTCGGGATGCTTCTTCACAATTTCAGTTTGATGGAACAGGGAAATGAAAGGCTGGTAGGTCGTTTGGATCAGCATGAACTGGAGGGGGTCTCCATTGAATGCCACGCGTTGAAGGGCGTGGACGATGGCATTCAGAGCCGCCCTGCTTGCAACTAGAAGGTACTCATAAGCCAAGACCGAAGAAACAAGGGTCCGGGGAAACGAGGCTAGAAGGGGATGCGTCAACTCACTGTTCCCAATTCCACTGAGCGCCTTGTCGTGGAAGATGGCATTTTCACGGTAGTCAGCAAGACCTCTGATTTGTTCGATGAACGTGGGTGGTAGACGATGTGCGTAGGTCTTGTTGTGGACGAGTTCAGAGGAAACGTAGTCGTAAAGCTGAACAGGCACAATTCAAAAACATGAGGCACCTTCCGAAGGCTCGTGAGAGTCTGGATTATAAACTTACGTTGTACTACAAAAACAAAGAAGCGTGAGGTCAAATTCGTGCAGGTTCAGGGAGCTTCGTTCGCTTACAGCATTAGCCAATGTCGTGGGACGTCCGAACACAAAATCTTTGAGAGTGTTGAAGAAAGGTTGAGACTTCTTGTTCAATTCCTGAAACTCAGGAGATGACAAGACTTTCTCAACGTGCTTTTGGAACGCCTATGAAAACCAACAATAATGCAATTGTCAGCAATGCACGTGGTAGTTCAAATGAAGCGTACGGGGCAGTCGGTCCAGGGCTCCAACGACCTATCGTTGACAGGCTCAACGGTCTCGACTGAAATACACGCGTCGCACCATCAGTATGCGTGTTCATTCAATTGAGATGAGTGTGGGCCTACCGGGGATGTACTGGTAGCCACCGAGAGGAGCAACGATAGTCGTTTCGTTGGCAAGGGTGACCTTGTTTTTGGGATTGGGTGGGAAGAGACCTTGCAACACGGCGGTTGCACTATCGAAGACAGAAGCACCTTCACCACCGACCTTGACGCGGACGTGCACCTCATTGAGGTCAACGAGCTCTGTCGAGATACCTCGAATGTAAGAGGCAGAATCCCTGTTCAGGTAGGCACTACGAAGGAAGGTTCCGAGCTTGTAGGCTTGGGCCTATCGAAATTATGGCAATTAGCTCGATGAGCATAACTCGGAACGTGGCATATGGAAATCGCGAAATATGAACAGACCTCTCCCAAGGGTGTACTCAGAGTTGAGCCATACTTATACGAAACGGGATCCTGGTAGAACTCGGAACGATCTCCGTTACGAGCAAGAACGACGACGCCGTGGACTTCAGGATGAGACATAATGAGAAAGGATTAGTTGCACTCGACTCTTGAAAAGAGGGGGAGACAAAGAAATCCAGAAACATACTAGTTGAGTCTCTTATACCAGACATTCCTATAATTCTTTTCTACGAACGTTAAGCTGGTCGTGCAGTACTCGTGATCGTCGTAGAAGGAGAAGGGTGCGGAAATGGGGTTCAATTAATTTGGGGAGGAATGGGGGAGGTGAGACGACACGCTTCTTCGTCTATTCTAGCCTACGCTTATGCCCTTTAAAACATTGCGGCTGGTGTCGGCAAATTGGTGATTGCGGTAATTCAAACTTGCTGTAATCATATTGGAGACCCGGAGATCGACTCACCCCTTGAGGCCACGAGAAACGTTCTTAGACAAGCGGCAGTTGTTACCTCAGTTCATCCGTTTGTTCTCCTAGACGCTGGAAGGTTTGGCATAACTCGTTTTCTCTGCTTCATTCTCCTACAAACAAAAGGAAGATCGCCAGCTTTGACCACCTTGTAGACGATCAAATGGAAAGACCGCAAGCGAAGACCTTGTTTGATTGCACACGCATTCTTGGCCTGGATTCCAGAAGTCATTAGTTTTCGATGCTTCTGAGTTGGATCCCACTATTACCATGCCGGCAATCCCGGTCCCATGCCAGACTCGCCTTGCCTTCGACACGCCTTAGGCACGTGGAAGACTCACGATTCACGTACCCACGGGGAATTCTCTTCCCATAGTATGACCATTTTCACAGCGTATTCTGTCGAAAAGTCATAGAACAGAGGAAACAGAGACAACACAACAAGAGTACGGATGGGCTCGAAAGAGAGGAGGGGAGGACTCCTACCGACGCCGACGCAATGCCTGCAACTCTAGATTGGCAAACGCGACGCATGTCGATCCTCATGTATCGCCTCTGAATCACCCCATGATGGGGGGGGGGGGGGGCATCGTAGCGTCACTTCAAACACAAGGAGATTGGAAAAGGCTTATTGTATCGCCTGAGATGAATTTTATATCGCAAACTTGAACAGGAACGAACATTGGCATTCATGGTGATCTGGGTCAACTATAAGGCCCTGATCAGTCTGGGAGGTTTCCAAAAGGGTGACAATGCAATATGCGTGAAAGGAGTAATGACTAAACCAACACCAGCATACCATTCGGTTACCTCTTCTTCTTGTTCTTCCCTTTCCCAGTGCCTCCCGTCGACCCACCACCACTTGGGGTAGGCGCACTCTCGACGAGACCCTGAGTTGCACCACCCCCACCTTTTCTACGCTTATGACCAGCATGGAAGGTTGACCTTTCACTCTTCTTTAACCACCTCTCTGGGTCGGGAGGAGGGGTCACCCCTGGAACGACGCCTGTAGGCACTCGTTTCGCTCGGACTTTCTTTGAAGGCTTGGCCTTCTGTTGTTCATCGAGGGTGGACGCGTTGAGACTGGTGAAAATTGTGGGTACGTGTGGCTGAGAAGGGGGAGGTGCGGCTTCCAATGTATTGGTGAGAGAGTTGGGGAGTGCGTCCAAGGCGTGGAGGTAGCCGGTATTGATGAAATCCAGGTGTTTCTGAGACGCTTCAAGGTTGGTGATTACATCGGAATGCTCTTCCGTGTCCTGTGGAAAGGAAGGTCAAGGTGTGAGGCGAGAATGAAGTGGAAGTACCAACTGGCTCTGCGGTATCCAAGAGCTCGTTGTAGAGGTCGAAAGCAGTTTGATACGCTCCTTGACGATAGCTCTATATATTTGAGAAACGCACATCAGAACACAGAAACAATCGAATGCACAATACAGTGAGGAGGGATGACAACGGTCAGAATAACAAGTGGCACTCACCAGCTGCGCCTCAAGATGAGTAACACCCCTGTCGTCCTCGCTTTCCTCCTTAAGCTCTTTCAAGACCTCTGTAACTTCCTCCTCTTTATGCAGGCGATACAACGAGTAGCTTTTCTCAAATGCGTAGTCGTCCTGCTTAGTGATCAATTCGAGAGCACCGGAATACTGTTCTGTTTGCAAGAGTAAGAACAACTTCGCTTGGATCGCGTCTTCGTCTTCCGGCTCAAGCTGAAGAACTATGCAAAAGTGAGCGCGTTATTTAGGATTTAGAGTATATAACACACTCTTATCACAGGTCTTGATAGCGTTGGGGAAGTGTCCGCCCTCGATTTGAGCACATAGCGTGTTGAAGAGTCGCTTCAATCTATCCGCAGGTGGGACAACTTTCTTAGGTGTAGACTTGTATTTGAGTTTCTTTCCAACTTGCTTAACATTTCGCGACCTTGCAGAGCCAGTTTTGGGTCCCATCGGATACTACTGGTCCAAATCGTGTCAGGGAGTGATGGTTTGGAGATTACGCTGTGGATCCAGCGCTTATTTTCCATTTGTAGACCTAGACGGCTTCCTTATTCTCCCGAGCCAATCGAAATGCGATGACTGCACTGGGTTGGGGTTATAACATTGAGTACTTTACTACTCAGTCCCAGGGACACCCACACATCTTTTGACTTTGCCTCACAAGTCGTCTTGATCTTTTGAGGATACATATCTGTGAATTCTGATTCCCCGCCCTAGCCCCAAAGTAGTTAACGTAAGCCCGGCGTATTCATCGTCCTCATGGATCAATCATCGCATGTACATGTATAAATTGAGAGCAACCTAGTGCCGGCGTCTTGTTGCATGTGGGTATCTCCTGTTTCCTTCAGGGTGGCCTTGCAGATGTCGTGCGTCCGGATCTCAATCGCGAGTCGTGCCATACAACCAACCACCGAGTTGCTCGCCCGTGAAGTATCGTAACATTCCTCAACCAAACATCTGATATAATGTAATGATAGAATACAAAGGTCGGGTACAGCATTTGCTGTGGATAATGCCTCGGATCCATGGAAACTTGGTATACAAAAGCGTCACAGTAATCATGCGACAGTGAACGTTGAGGAATGGCCGACAAATGGAGTGATCGACCCAATCAGAGGTTTGTAATCTCCATAATACGAGATGCGGTAAGACCCAGCTAGACGGCAGTGCGTGCCTTATCAGCTCCAAATCTACACGTTGCAACCAGCATACATACCAGGTGTCCCATTCTCGATGGTCCTAATATTAACACTATCAGAAGATGAAGAAACATGCGGAAACAATGAAGTACGAACCATGAGATATTGACGGCACTATTGCCAAGGATCTACAAAAATATGAGAAGATCGGATTGGGGAGCAAAAGGAAATTGATGAGCATATGGACGCACGAGGTTGGTCCTAGTCCATCGATATATGGTTGACGGATGTGAGTCCGATCGGACTGGGGTCCATGCACCATTGTTCAGTTGATCGACAGTCAGGAAGGTGCCTTCAAGACGCAAATTATTCTGGGAGGACGTGAGTAGGCCGCATTGTGTGGAGTCGTGAGAACCCTTACCCTGGGATTTGCGCTTGTTTATCGACAAGTCTGGTAAGGAGTTGGTATCAAGGTCGATCAAGAAATTGCTCACCCAATGAATTGCGCGATGACTGTGTCTCCAGCGCGATATGAGGACGATGTCTTGACATCTGCCATAATATTACCAATGCTCTTGCCTAATGGCGCGGCATCGAACACAACTCCTGTCTGCAATGTGATGTCAAAACACAATCTAACACCTATGTCGTAATCATACATACCTGGAGGGATATAGCTTTTCCGGTCTGATCTTGCGGGGCCGGGTCGGAAGGGGGTGTGAGGGAGTTACTTGGATCGAGGAATGATACAAGACTTGTATACTTGTCAATGTATGCTTCTAGGGTGACTGGAAGTGTGAAATGAAAACTTGGTTAGACAAAACGACATTTTCGAGGTTGTGTTGCTCTCACAAGGTCCGAATATCGTCGAAGCACCCTCATATCGTTGAACAGCATACTCTTCCCTTGTTGTTACATAGTGTGCATAGGTATTGGCTGGACCTGCAATGGCTACATAGGCGTCTTCACCGATTAGCCCAGAAGAAATCAGTCGAGCCCGAACGGCATTCCTTCATTCTTTGGTCAATACTACGAAGGGAAGGAAGCCCTTCAAATTGTTCGTACCGTAGTCGACGGCCAGCCATTGTCGTCAATTCTCCGGGGATGATCAGCATGACGAGATTGCCAACGCGAAGCATCTGAATATCGACAGTACTCGGTGACCACTCATAGGGTATATGGGCGAAACCCTATTGCATCGTAACGTTAGAGTGTATCCAATGTGAATAAGAATAGATACTCACAGTGTTCAGTAGAATTGGCTTGGGACTTTGACAAGCAATCTGTTGACTATTTGGAAATGGTGTGACAGCGCCTAGTGTAAAGCTTAATCAGAAATCAGAACCAAGAGGAGAGGATTGTAGTCGAACCTTTCACGATCTCCCAGAAGGGGTTCCTGGAGCGGAGTTAGTAAGGAGAGAAATCTACAACATAGGCGAACTCGTCTTACTGGCTTGTGGAGTTATCCCCTTGAATAAAATCAAAGGCCCCCGGCCCGTCTCTAAACCGATGTGAAGATATCGTTCGTAAACACATGAGAGGGCGACAAACTTACGTAGTTCCTCCCGCGAAGGAGTACCCTGTGATTCAGTATGGTGTCAACTAAACGAGTTCAAAGAAACCAAAAGAGTTGGTAGTACCCATGGCTGGAGGACAAGTCTGCACAGTTGTACCGTTGGGCAGGGTGAACGACCGGAATGCCCTGCAATGGCTCGAGTTCAGAATCACAAACGAGATGAAGAATTGCAAGATCTCACATGTTCATGTACGTATGCACCCAACTCACAGGCCCACTGACTGCTGGAAGAGTCTTGCTCATCAGTGTCCTAGCGCCGTCGACCTGTGCTTGAGCGATAATCCTATTAGATTCATAGTCGGAGATACGGAACCCTGGGCCACTAGGAATGCGACAATAGTCAGACAACGACATGAATAATCTAGAAGTGGAATTTGAACTGACCGCCCGTGGCAGTCTTGAGTTTTATTGCCACATGTTGAATGCTCGAATTCGCAAGGCTGGCCGTCCCAGGGTTGCCCGGGGCTCTCACAATACGGTCCCAATCTGAAGACCCCATCAGGTGAGATGATCGAAGTGAGAAAGTACGATACCGACGTATTCGGGCTCGTATCACCAACGTTGGCTGTGACGCAAGGTAAGTCGTCTGGTGAAAATGATCGCGCGTATTGTACTCACATTGAGTGAAACCGGCGACGAAAGAGTTGTTACCTGGCATGGAATTCGGTTCGACCAACGCTAATGAAACCACGCATGAGAGGGTCGTGAATCGATTTATCTCCTTTATAGATTCTAACCTTCATATAGATAGGCAGCCATTCCTTTGTTGTCACCACTGACGAGTGTATTATTCTGAAGATCTCATTGTGAGTTTGGATACTATTCACGTTTAACAGATGACGCACCTCGTACAAACTCGTCCCGTGGACAGCAAAGAAACTCAAAAATCCTCTCGCGTTTCCATTTGCATCGTCAAATCTCAGTAACGACAACTCTTTGTCTTGATCATATTGATACATTGCTCTTTCCGCTACCGGGTTGGCCAGATAAGCGCTGGGAGACCGGTTAATATTCGCATTCAGCACAGTGGTGTTCCCCAAACTCAATTTCCCCGGAGCAAGGTTCGCATGTGCTCGTTGAACGGCAAGGACCGTCCCTGCCACAATTGCATCAGCAGTTTGCTTGACATAACCTAATGCGGTTATCTGCGGTAGGAGGTTCTCAAGGTATCCACCGACACCGCTGTGTTGATGGGTTGAGACGAGAGCGATGTTGTCGTTGTTGTAAAGCCCAGGATACTGCGCTGTTAGCTTTGAAACGATAGACCTTCTGATTCCGGTGTCTCCCATTGCTATGTCTATATCCGACGAGGATAATTTTGGAGGGTGAGAAACAAGTTAAAGATGTCTCCAATGACGTCATACCAGCATTGATGAAGACCACTCTCTTTGTAGGGTCAGAACCGTCTGCGATGATCCATGCCCTACTTCGTTGTCTCATATGGAGCCCAGTATCTGTTTGAGGCAAACTTGCATAACCCTATATTCATGATACTTGAGATGGTAAGAGGATGCCGTATCCATACAATATTTTGGGAAATCTGACCATCATATTCGTCTCCACAACGGGTCTTCGGTGCCAACACAGCTTTAGCATTTAACCTCACAGCTCGAGGAAGTGCGCATAACGTTACCCTGTGATATCCCCGATGCCTGGATGTGTTAAGGAATAAGCAGAATGAGCTCACTCGCAATAGACGTGATATGTAGTGAGACTTTGCACCTAAACCCAGAAGATATTGTCCCTGCACATAGGGACCTGTTTGAGCACTACCAGAGAAGACGCCAGCAGAGGCCAAGAAAGCCGTGAGGCAGAGAACAGCGCGATGTAACATGTTGAGTACAGGGCGAAAGGTATCGAAGAAGTCGAGATGTAGGCCCCCGGTGGACTCCCCGAGGATCTCAGGTGGTGCCATTGTCTGAGGGTCAGGTTTAAGAGACGATAGGGGTGAAGATTACCGAAAAGAAGGGGAAGGCCATGGGACTCGTGGTTTTGTCTACCATGCGGCCCATGGGGTTCCAAGGATCACGGGTATGGCACCCGGGAAGATTTTACAAACCCTTCACAGGGTGCTTCATTGTGTACACTCACCGTGAATGGCAAATCGACTGTCGAGAGGGCGGTCACTTCGGCATTTGTCTGAGAGTTTGGAATTACTGACCATGTGAGAAAAGTTCTATTGGTGTGAGAGGGCTTCTGAACTGTTGATGAGGCTCAGCTTGTATGGGAATGGAGATACGTTTGTGGTATGCCGTCGTCGATGATTTGCCATTTGATTTTCGGAAAGACATTCAGACAAGGCACAAAGAATTTGGGAAGACAATCCGATGGATTCCTCCATACAAATCGCTTCGAGGCATGATTCACGGGGTCATTCTACCTTGTAGCGAAAGGCTGCGAAGATCATCCAAGCTGATTCGGAGACGAGCCCGATGCAAACCAAGCACAACTGCCTCGTCGTCACAAGTGACCGTCGCGTCACACGTCACACATAGAGTTCCACCTTATCGCCAGCCGGCTAATGAGACGGAGATATGACTTGGATACTCGCATTTGCAACCTTGGGGTGCTGTACAAGAGCTCTGGCATCCGCGTAACGTTGTCCCAACACACCTTATAGTTGTTGCAGCGTTGCAACAATGACACAGTGGAGGCTAAAAATAGTCGCCAATACAAATCCAATATAAATATAGACCACCACTCAGTCTGCATGTACTACAGCGTCCGAGGTGAGATAACAATGCCCGCCAGAGAGGCACCTGAGCCAAGGGCTCCAAAAGATCACATCTCTTGTCAGTATCAATAGCTTTTGGGCCGCGAGTCCGACACTGTATTTATCGGATAAGTTCTTCTATCAGCGACGATGAAGAGCTCGGAATCATGCAGAACACGGCGATGTAACGGTACTGAATTCCATTACACCCCTCTGAGGAGGATATATTTGGAACATCATTGAATCTATTTCCCACAGACCAGTGACACGGAGGGCCTGAGTGCCTCGGGACATTTGCTGCAAAACAGCTGACATCGATCCAATGCTTGGTGGAGTGCCACAAACCATCGTCATTGAGAATATATCGAATGCAAGTAACCGAACGAGAACGTCCTGAATGGGGAGCACGGGAAGAGTCAAATCCAGGGACGGGTCAATCAGTTGGTGAAAATTCGATGAACCGCTCCCCGAAGGTCCACTGGCCCACATGAACCTGTGGATGATGACGTGACAGGCTGGACACATCCCCAGTAATAGAAACCTACGTCCAAATACCAACTCTCATCATCCGGGAAGACAGGGAGGGCATTTAACTTTCCGCCGAGGGGAGCAAAGAGACGCTAGAGAATGCACTGATTAGGAGCAAGCTCGAAGGGAGTGATAAATACTCAACAGGAGCAGTTATGCTATTCTTCGTTTTCAGCTTCAGTTTTGCATCCTTCGCGGCCTTCTCCACGTTTTGGTTCTTCAAATGTCGGGAGAAAGCCGCGGAGTTGTCGTAATTCGCGTTACAAGGGGTTACAAGCCGAGATGGCTGCGAATTCCGATCCAGGCAGAGTGCAGATTGCTCTCCACTACCGAGTTGAATCAGTAAAGGAGAGAGAACAGTGACATGATTCGTACCCTGCTTGAACGGAGGAAGTTTCGCAGATGATCAGCAGCTACTGCCATGTTCGATGAACTGATCTCGCCGCCGGCGCCTTTCTCGCGGCCAACCCAATTCATCAAAGATCCCAGTAACGTTGCGCAAGGGTTGCTTCGATTTATCAGCAAAGACCAATCAGAGAGTACTCGAGGATAAATGAAGGGAAGGGAAACATTACGGGAAGAAAGGGAGAAAGGAGCGCGGTGGTTGGATGAGGGCAGGGGGAAGGCTTTAATACCAGTGGCTGGAGGTGGCATGAGATACCATTCGATCAAAGTTTCGGTGAACGCCTTGAGGGGAGTCACAAGGATGCTTGCACGTTTCAACAGCAAGGCTTCAAAGTGTGGGTTCCCTTCTCACTGGGACCGAATGGACGTCGCGGTTACCGACCCGAAATCAGACAAGCCACCGACAAAAGTATTACGTATACACCATCAGCATGAGACAGACTCAGAGTGGCAAATCAAAGGGAGATCCCAGTTGTATTTTCCATCTCCGAGAAGCTCGCCCCCAACTATTAAATAGGTGATTAATACTTTGGCGAGCCAACGTCGCGCCACTGGAGTTTTTATTTATATCCTGGAGTTATACAGTCCATACAATACGCTACAGGGCTACTAACTAAAACATAAAGTGATGCAAGCTACTAGGAAAACAAATGAAGCAGATTCGACACAAACTCAAGAGGCGACAAAGCCCATGTCTTGCATCGGCGAAGAAACTATAGCGCATGGCCTTCTCACCTGCGCAGCAATGGTCGTGACTCCGCCCTTCAATATCACAACAAAATGTGAGCTTTATGAGTGAAGCCCTTTACGGGTAAATGTACACACACCTCCTCACCCTTGGAAAGGTAAAAGTAAAATATGCCAATAAAGCAACACAAATGAACATGGCCACACCCCCTATTCCATTAGCGACGTTTTCATTGCTCGGGAGCCTGAGGTTGTCCAGAGGTGGGGTTGCGCCAAATCCGGAGCAAATCGACGCCCACTCCCTGTTGCTGTTGATCACGGACCCCTGGATGTCCCATCAATTCATTGAATCCACGATTAGAAACAATAAACGTAAGCGGATACTTACCTCGAGACGGTAAATAAAGTCGGTGAGAGGGATATCCTCATGGTGGTTGAAGACATGAATGGTGCGGAAATCGCCCTCGGTTCCGTTCCTGAATTTGAACCTCAAAAACTCACGAGCATCCGGAGGTGGAGCTCGGCGGAGTTCAATGGCCAACGCAGAACCAAAGTCGGCTGGGTCCGGGTCAAATGCATGATTGGAAAACCAAGGTAGAAGAGAAACAATGAGCGGAAGGATCGTAATCGTAAGAAGACTGAAAACGTACGAATTGCAGCCAATTCGGGGTGTTTCTTCACAATTTCAGTTTGATGGAAGAGAGAAATGAACGGCTGGTAGGTCGTTTGGATCAGCATGAACTGGAGGGGGTCTCCATTGAATGCTACACGTTGAAGGGCGCGGACGATGGCATTCAGAGCCGCACGGCTTGCAACTAGAAGGTGCACATGATTAGCCAAGACCGAATGAACAAGGGTCAGGGGAAATGAGGCTAGAAGGGAGGCGCTAGCTTACTGTTTCCAATTCCGCCGAGGGCTTTGTCGTGGAAGATGGCATTTTCGCGGTAGTCAGCAAGACCTCTGATTTGTTCGATGAACGTGGGTGGTAGACGATGTGCGTATGTCTTATTGTGGACGAGTTCAGAGGAAACATAGTCGTAAAGCTGAACAGGCACAATTCAAAAACATGAGGCACCTTCCGAAGGCTCGTGAGAGTCCGAATTATAAACTTACGTTGTACTACAAAAACAAAGAAGCGTGAGGTCAAATTCGTGCGACTCTAGGAAGCTTCGTTCGCTTACAGCATTAGCCAATGTCGTGGGACGTCCGAACACAAAATCTTTGAGAGCGTTGAAGAAAGGTTGAGACTTCTTGTTCAATTCCTGGAACTCAGGAGACGACAAGACTTTCTCAACGTGCTTTTGGAATGCCTATGAAGATCAACAATAATACAACTTTCAGCAACGCACTCGACGTGGCAATTCGGAAGAGGCATACGGGGCAATCGGTCCAGGGCTCCAAGGACCTATCGTTGGAAGGCTCAACAGTCTCGACTGAGATGCACGCGTCGCACCATTAGCATCCGTATTCATGCAATTTTAGAGTGTTGGCCTACCCGGGATGTACTGGTAGCCGCCGAGAGGGGCAACAATGGTCGTTTCGTTGGCGAGGGTGACCTTGTTTTTGGGATTGGGTGGGAAGAGACCTTGCAAAACGGCGGTTGCACTGTCGAAGACCGAGGCACCTTCACCACCGACCTTAACGCGAACGTGCACCTCGTTGAGATCAACGAGCTCTGTGGAGATGCCTCGAATGTAAGAGGCAGAATCCCTGTTCAGGTAGGCACTGCGAAGGAAGGTTCCGAGTTTGTAGGCTTGTGCCTATCGAAATGTTGATATTTGAGTCGGTGAGCATAACCAGTAACGTCGAATAGCGGAATCGCGAAAGATGGACAGACCTCTCCCAAGGGTGTGCTCAGGGCCGAGCTATACTTGTACGAGACGGGATCTTGGTAGAACTCGGAACGATCTCCGTTACGAGCAAGAACGACAACACCATGGACTTCAGGATGCGACATCGTAAAGAAAGAGTTAGTTGTACTCGACTCTTGAAAGAGGGGGAGACAAAGTAACTAGAACATACTAGTTGAGTCTCTTATAGAGTCGTCAGACATTGCTATAGATCTTTTTCTGCGAACGTTAAGTTGGTCGTGTGGTATTCGTGATCGTCGTAGAAGTAGAAGGGGTGCGGAAATGGGGTCGAATTAATTTGGAGAGGAATGGGGGAGGTGAGACGACACGCTTCTTCGTCTATTCTAGCCTACGCTTATGCCCTTTAAAACATGGCGGCTGGTGTCGGCGAATTGGTGGTTGCAGTAATTCAAACCTGCTCGATCATATTGGAAACCCGGAGATCTACTTACCCCTTGGGATCAACAAGAGACTCTCTTGGACAAATGGAGGTCATTACCTCAGCTAATTCGTTTGTTTTCCCTGACGCTGGAAGGTTTGATACAACCGATTTTTTCTCTTCACGCCCCCACAAAAACCAACGTCAGAAGGAAGATCGCAAGCTTTCACCACTTTGTGCACGATCAAATGGAAAAACCGCAAGTGGAGACCTTGTTTGATTCCCTACGCATTCTTGGCCTGGATTCCAGAAGTCATTGGTATTCGATGCTTCTGAGTTGGATCCCACAAATGACCATGCCGGTAATCTGGAGCCCATGCCAGACTCTCGCCTTGCCTTCGACACGCCTTGGGCACGTGGAAGACTCACGACTCATGTAGCCAGGGAGACTTCTCTTTCCGTAGGGTGTTTATAGCTCCTGCGGATTCTGTAGAAATGTCACACAGTAGAGAGATCAATGTATATATAACAAGAGTACGGACGGGTGAAAGAGAAGATGAGGGGGAGTCTTACCAGTGTTGATGCCTGAAACTCTAAATTGGGAAACGCGGCGCATGTCGATCCTCATGTATCGGCTACGAATCACCTCATGATGGAGGGTCCGTGGGGTCACTTCAAACACTACGAGATTGGAAAAGGCTTATTGTGTCGCTTGAGGTGAATTTTATATCGCAAACTTGAACAGGAACGAACATTGGCATTCATGGATTATCTGGGTCAACTATGAAGCCCTGATCAGTCTGGAGATTCCCAAAAGGGCGACAATGTAAGGTATGTGAAAGGGGTAATGACCAAACCAACACCAGCATCCAATTCGGTTACCTCTTCTTCTTGTTCTTCCCTTTCCCAGTACCTCCCGTCGACCCACCACCACTTGGGGTAGGCGCACTCTCGACGAGACCCTAAGTTGCACCTCCTCCGCCTTTTCTACGCTTATGACCAGCGTGGAAGTTTGACCTTTCGCTCTTTTTCAACCATCTCTCTGGGTCGGGAGGAGGGGTCACCCCTGGAACAACGCCTGTGGGCACTCGTTTCGCTCGGACTTTCTTTGAAGGCGTGGCCTTCTGTTGCTCATCGAGGGCTGGCGCGTTAGTGAAAAAGGTGGGTACGTGTGGCTGGGAAGGGGGAAGTGCAGCTTCCAATGTATTGGTGAGAGAGTTGGGGAGTGCGTCCAAGGCGTGGAGGTAACCGGTATTGACGAAATCCAGGTGTTTTTGAGACGCTTCAAGGTTGGTGATTACATTGGAATGCTACTCCGTGTCCTGTAGAAACAAGGTCAAGGTGTGAGGTGAGAATGAAGAGGAAGTACCGACCGGCTCCCCGGTATCCAAGAGCTCGTTGTGGAGGCCGAAAGCAGTTTGATACGCTCCTTGATGATAGCCCTACGTTGTTGAGAAAGGCTCATCAGAACACGGGAACACCAGCTGTGGATCAACATGAGTAATATCCCTGTCATCTTCGCTTTTCTCCTTCAGCTCCTTCAAGACCTCTGAGATGCGCGCGATGCCAGTGTATGAGGTTGAGATAGGATGCAAAGCGCCCAGTTGCCAAGTCTCCACGAGTCATCAGATTAACTTTTTGAGTTCTTGAATTCATTTCGGCTCCGAATTCTCTAGCCCCAGTATCACGTCCTTCGATCTCGATCCATTTGATACTAGAATCTTTTGTTCCTCTCATTTCAGGGTGGCCCTCGCGGATATCTGGATCTCAATTTTTAATTTTCAAACATCGGCTTTGTTGTAATGATATAATACAAGGGTGGGATGCAACAGTTTCTTCTTGGTTCTGATTTCCGATTATATTTTACACTGTCACACCGTTTCCAACAAGTCAACCAAGCTAGTTCTACTGAACACTGTGAGTATCTATTCTTATTTGCATTAGATGCACTAATGTTACGATACAACAGGGTTTCGCCCATATACTCTGTCACCGAGTACTGTCGATATCCAGAGGCTTCGCGTTGGCAATCTCGTCATGTTGATCATCCCCGGAGAATCGACGACGATGGCTGGCCGTCGACTAAGGTACGAAACAATCGAAATGTTGTCCTTCCCTTTCTAGTATTGATCAAAGAATGAAGGGATGCCGTTCGGGCTCGCCTGATTTCTTCTGGGCTAATTGGTGAAGAGACCTATGTGGCCATTGCAGGTCCAGCCAATACCTATACACACTACGTAACGACAAGGGAAGAACATGCTGTTCAACGATATGAAAAGGGTGAGAGCAACACAACCTCGAGGATGTCGCTTTGTCTGACCAACGCATCATTTCACAACGGCAGTCACTCGAGAGGCGTACATTGGCAAGTACCGGATACGACTGATTCGTTGTGTTGGCCAGTCGAGTGAACCGGAACAACCACTGGTCAAGTTCGTAGGGTGAAGCCCCAGCGCTATCATGATGTATTAGATACGATACCGCGACAGACTCAGATCGAAAGTAGGATAGGCGTAGGTAATGTCTAACATGGGGCCCGCCCCGATAGACAATAAACACTGATTCAAAAAAAAGAAAAAAGCCCCAGCGCTTAGCATATGGAAAGAATGGATTGTGGAATCATATTGAGCTGGGCCCAGATTTTACCAGGGGTTTTAGATGTTTTTATCACTTGTAGATCGAAACGGCGCTGCGCACCGCACGCCAGGGCGATCCCCGACATGTTGCAAATGTGACATAATAAAAGGTTGAGAGGCAGAACTATAATATTTGGATAGAGAATAATCTTACGTGAATAAACATGACGATACAAGAGGTGCATAGGCCTGACGATGTACAACCGTGCCTCGGGGGGAAAAATCAGAAAACATGGGGCTCAGAACAAAACAATGCTAAGCAGGCAGAAACATGGAAAGAAGGATTATATGTCACTGTCATCCACCACGTCACCCGGTGCATCCCCAGTTGCGGGCGCGGCATGCAACACATAAACCTCGGACAGGCCAGGGCGGGTCAACTCTAACTTGACCTTCCATTATTCCCAAACACGCGGTTCCCACTTTTCTTCCCTTTGGGATTTCCGTGACCTCTGTCGTGACTGTCGTTTCTACACCCGCTTGTGTTGGCTTATACCTTCGTATGTACGCCTCGACCAAGACAACGCCATTTTTCTTTAGCGCATACGGACTATACTCTGGTCGCTCTTTCCCAGTGAGGGGCTTCCTAGCATCGAATATGTCTTTGAAAAGGGGTATCTAGATGCGCACATCAGTTGCAGGATAGATGTTTGGAAAGGTGTACTTACTTCGTTGAGGGGGGTGTTGGCCCCTGCCTAAATTTGTTGAACCAGATTTCGGCGGGCTCTCTGTCTAAGAAGGCATTATACCACTCCAGAAGACAGAGTTTGACTTACTACGATAATATCTGTTTACTTTCGGGATAGGCATGTCGAATAGAATCTCTTCCAATCGTGTTTGATCAAACTCGGAATCTCTGAACACGTTGAGTTTGAGCCCAACAATGACTTGCGGCTTGCCTTTGGGAGTGACTATGCCCAAGAGGCCGATTTCTTCGCAGACCGACAACTTCAGGGGCAGAGTTCCTTGGTAAATGTGATCCGAAGTTTCCTCTCCCTTGATGATTTTGCTACCTCACAAGAGAGGGAAAGTGAGATTGTCGATCGAGTAGATGGCAGCAGTCGCTTTGGCTTGGGGCATGACCGGGACCATCCGCATACGCTCGCATAAATCTGCGCCCACGGAAGATCGTACACCGGGCCTAATGATATCGATTTCCTGGATGTGAGTCAGTTAGGGGAACAACCAGTGATCTATATCTTGGCACACTTTCCTGGCTCTTAAATTGATATCCCGAAGTGTCAGGCATGGAAGGTGAGAGTGGTTCGGACACACTGGGTGGATCATTTCAGTTGCATGTGGATATCATTCCAAGTAACGACTCACTCTTCGTTGATATCTCGGGAACGAATGTCGGCCTTTTCACTGGTCGACTCGACAGTGGAGTCGTCACTGTCACTACGATAAGTGAGTGGGCAATTCGTTAACATGGTGTGCATCACTTACAAGATGGTCTGTGCGCAGAGTTAGGTGAATGTTCCGTAAGTATTCGCATGCGTAAGGCACTTTAACCCCTACACCAAAGAAGGGTGGACACCTGCTGACATAGCCGACGGAAAAGGAAATCGTCCCAGGATTCGGCAAGTCCGTGCTCGAAATCCACGTGGCACAGGGCCAACTCCCCCACTGATAATATTGAAATATTGAAATATTAAACCGATCCTCAAGACAGGGATCGCAATCTCCGAAAGTCTCCGCCTGTCTCCGCCCAATAGTATGATCTCAGAAAGGAATTATGTAAACGCCGTTAACCTCCTCGCCAGTGACCCAGGCTCCTTGCGTTTACTATCCCATCTTGATCTATATATTCAGCGTAACCACCGAACAAACGATGGATCCTTTCGAAGTACGCTTACGATTCCTTGACTCACTGAAAAACATGTCTGCGTGAGTATTTTGGGTACATACAGCCTATTATATTTTCACATCGCTACCTAGCTCCCAGCAGTCCATCCAAAAAGTAGTGGCCTATGCTCTCAAATACTTCTCTCGCTGTGGCGAAGACCTCTGGGATTGTATTGTCGAAGCATGCCAGAAAGTGAGTAATGTTGTATATCCCATCTTACTGTATTGGCCTCACTGTAGACGACAGGGTTCGATAAACACTCGAATCAATATCCTCTATTTTCTCGATACGCTGTGTGAGAGCTCACTGTTGGCGAAGGCACAAGCTGTAACAGCAGGCTCGGAAGGAAACCCTGATTGTTCATATTATGTCGACTATGTTTCCAGGGACCTAGCAACCATTGTAGAAGCCGTTGTTCCAGAGGGCAGGCAAGGACTCCCGAACTTGATGAGCACTAGACAGGTTCGTTCCGTGGATATCTCTTTCACAATATAAACTCAAGCACACTGATATCAGATACTCGAAAGTTGGAGAACTAAACGCGTCATTGAGCCCCACAAGGTTGACGAGGCGCTTTCAGCGCTGGAACGCAGGCGTGAAGCGGCTTTCGAACAGCCTTCCACCTCACACGATTCGACATATCTACCTCGCGAAGAGGTATTTAAAAGGATTGAAGCTGACCGGGAAAGACACAAAAGGCTCCGTGAACGTCGTTGGGTTCAACCAGTATCACATAATCCCAACACGTCACAGTTACCCCCACTGGCATCATTCATGCCTCTTACCTCCGACCAAGATGGCCAAGAAGAGCTGACTTTAGACATCGAATTCGAAAACGACTGGGAAACGACGAGTAGTTTGAACGAGGATGATGACGACGCGTTCATAGAGGAGAATGGTTATTGTTTCATGACTCGTTCGTGACCCTTTTGTATGACCCTTTTGCTACATGATGCTACTGATACAATGCCCAAGGTGTATAATCTGGCGAGATAACGACTTCTATGATACTATCAAACAGCCCTTCTACGTTTGAGAGACCCTTCGCTGCAAATACGCTGTTAGTCAGTTGAAGACCTTCATCCACCATCAACTCACGTGAAGGGTTGGTGTTTTCGCTTCCGGCTATCCTTCTTGGCCACATTTCGTGCCAGCTTTCGCTTCGCAGCTGCAGCAGGGTTGGTGGTGACCTATCATAGTATACAGCTTCAGTTTCGGTAGTCGGCGGAAGCTGGTCACATACCTGGCGTGCCCTAGAAACCTTCCTCTCCCTTCTCAGTGTAGTGACATTCTGCCGAATGCGACTATACACTGTCGAGAACTTTGTCGTCCCAACCTTAGTTTGTACGAGTTCTTGCAGCTCAGTAGTCAGGTTTTTCAGTTCGTCTAACAGTCCTGGTGAGCGAAAAGAAGGAAGGAAAGTTGGTGATGAAGATTTACCAATGTGCGGATCACGAATGGAATCGTCCTCTGCTATTCGATAGACGGGGTTTAGGATATGGGTAAGAAACCTCGATGTCATGTCGGGTTCCATAAACGTGGCCATTGCAGCAAACCAACGCAGGATAGATGCAGGTTGGTGAAACCAATTGTCCTGTCCGAACCTAGATTAGACGTCCACTATCAGGTACGAACCGGGGTCACTCACCGGAGATGTCGATTTGTTCCTTCTCGCGATATGGGCAGATCGGGCTTGATATGAGAGCTTCGAAAACAGCCAGTGCAATGGGTGCCCGGATTTAGGCCGACCCTCGTCTTCATCTTCTTCCACCCCGGATTCTGAATCAGATTCAGATCCTGGTTCTGTTTCGTTTGTATGGATGACCTCTGTAGATTCCACCGCAGCAAAGCATCTCCCAATGAAAAATAGATTCTTGACGACTTGGGTACTAAGAGCCGCGTCCAGATTCTCGCTTCGGAGTTGGAGACAGAACTTCTTGGCGACTTCCTCCATACCTGCACGCGAAAGAGGAGAAGTGTCTGGTAGGCCAGGATCGGGTGGTGCGACGGACACGGCTCCAAAAAGTAGTGAAAGAAGTCTGCATGATGCCGTGCGTACCCATCCATGAGGATACAACAGATGTGAAGCAACCAGGGGCCATCGGACTGTGTCCTCTTGACTGGCTAACTCCTTTCGGACTTGAAGTAATTTGGAAAGTGCCGTCATTGCATGGTATGGAATTTGCCATTCGAGATCGATGTCGGCGTTGTTGTCTTCATCCTCAGCTTCCTCCAAGGATGACGCACTGAAGTCCAGTATTGCGTCTAGGTCTTCCAGAATGGAAGATGCATACGGGGAGACTTCCTCCTTGAGAAGGTCTATGACAATGCCATACACCTGAGACGAAACCCTCAAAAGTTGAGGTTGCGAGGTTTGAGTCGCCCAAGAATGTATATGAGAAACAACAACTCGGCGTTGCGCGTCGTCGAGCCTTGTCAGTAGCTTCTTGATCAATTCGGAGGCCATCTCGCGGCACTTTGCTGCCTCGTCATTAGCGATCACCATCACAAGGGCAACGAATAAGAGGTCGGAATATTCTCGCAGAAGTGAGGGATTGAACTTGGAAAGGACGGCGTCGAGGAGTTCCATCACCGATTTCCGACCACTCTCATACACATAGGACAGATTCTTTGCGAGGAATGTCATATGGTTCTTTAGGCGGCCCTTTCCTTGAGGATACTCGAGGAGGAATTGAAGCAGTACGCCGCGACACAACTCCCGAACCTGAGGGGCCTGATTGGTGACCATTACCTCCGAAACTTTGTCCATCATGTCGTAGATCTCTGGCACCACGAATTTCCTCGCAACGATGGCCCTGAGCATCGCAAACACAGATGCCTGTCGCGACGGTTCCTCGATATCCGGCGAAAGAAGTTCCAGAAGGAAGACGAGATCCTTTTCCTTGACCTGCGCAGAAGGTATCTCGCGAAGGATCGTTGCGAGAGATTTGAGGGCTGTCTGTACTGCGTCCGATTCTGTTGAACCAGATTGTTTGATGATGTCAAGCATCTGGCGAGTGATGACAGGGGCCGACTTCTCGACCGTCTTCAGGGGACATTTCAAGATGGCCGTCGCTGCTTTCAACGCGGGGATGATTACTTCCATATGGCTGGAGTAAAGCGTGTTGCCAATAACAGGGACGAGAGATTCCAATCTAGTGAGGACCTCGTGATCCTTGAAATCAAAACGACCGCGTTTGTGTGCCGTAATGAATAGCTCGAGGCCAAAGACGACGAAGCTAGGGACATATGGTTACTATTTCGTGCAAGGGAGGTGGAATGTGTAGTGTCTTACCGGAACGAGTTATTTGCATAGTGGTCCGAATCAGGAGCATGTTTACGTTTCAGATGAACAATGGCATCGTCTTTTCTCTTTTTCGATTTCTTCGGAGGTGCCGGGGCTTCTTTGAGAAAGCGAGAGTTTTGACTGACCAGCGTGTGACAAAGCACAAGAAGTTCCTTCGGGACCAAATGTCCATTGGCATTCAAACCACCAGCAATGCGGCGTAGAAGGTCCTCTGCTTGTTGCATGACTCGAAGAGTCTCCGTTTCATGGAAAATATTCCGGACTGGCAGCAACAAGTTGCTCACTTTATGAGGAGTAATGAATTTGGCGAGGATTGCGAATGTGTCCAATCCCCTCGATGCCGATCCACGGACTTCACGCATCTTGGTCTTGAAACCCTCCGAAACGACATCCTTCCCCGATTCTCCAAAGATGACCTCAGCCGCGGTATGGGAGACGTCACCGACGCAATCGTCTAGGGTGTGAAATGTGGAAGCATGTTCTTCGGTGGTGACGTGAACCAATATGGAATGGATAACGAAAGCCAAGACATGAAGTTGAGGACCTCGAGTGAGCGCGGCTCGTAGTTCGCGGAACATCGTCGGAAGTTGAGAAGGACCTACAGTGATCGCGATACGACAGAACGTCTCGCGGGTCAGATCCCTCGTCTCTTGCGATTTACTCCTCAATATCTGACTCAGAACTGTCATAAGCCTTGAGATTTGCATATCCTTGCTTTCCTGTGGTAGGTACAACGCCACTTGCGCAATTCCAACGGCGATAGGAATGCGAAGAGCTTCTTCGGCGTCATCTCTCCTCTCCAGATGATGTAGAAGACTAGGAAGAAGGCGAGTATTGACAGCATCCGCGATGTGGGACTGGATCTTCAATTGTGCAGATTCGTCAGCAACAACAGGCTCGCCTCCGTCCTCGTCGTCGGCCTCGTTCGGTACTTCGTCTGTACTAGAGACAACAGTATCCATCTTGAAATGGAAGTTGTCGAGGATTGCAACAATCGTGCGAGTATATGCGCGACCCAAAGCGTCGCTTGACCTTGTCAGACGAAGGTACCTCTGGACCAAAGCATAGTATGGGCCCCACGTCAGCTGCCGACACATCTTCCCCAAAGCCGTTATCGCCTCATTGACAAGATGGTGATCCGTCGTCCCAGCCCCTTGGATAAAGTTCTCCACCAGAGGAATGAAGATCTCCGCCACCAATGTGCTTCGAATGTTCCCTTCGTCGCACTGTTCTACGAGTCTCCGAATAGCACGGGTCCGACGATGGATTTGAACATGATGGATATTATTGAAGAAATTCGCCTCGTCGTCACCCGCAGCAAGTAAAGGCCGCATCTCTTGCAAGAAACTGATCTTCTCGCATTTGCCCACAGCATACGACACAACGCCTAAAATCTCGGAACGAACAAGTTCGTTCTTGGATCTTAACCCGTTTCGGAGACCGGGATAGAGAACTTTGAGGAAGCTGGCTTCGAATTCGGAATCTTCAGAGGCAACGCGATCCACAAAACGTTTCATCGCGAGGGCCGCGTTCGAACGAATCGTGAGTTCCTCGGGATCCTGGATAAAGTAAAGCATGTTATAGATGATCGGAAGCCACTCGGCGCAAGACATCTTCAGATGCAAGGTCTCATTGAGTACGTTGAACGCTTCGAGTCGCCGATCGAAATCGGGCTCCTCAATACGTTTCGTCGAATAGGCATTGAGGCCATCCAAAAGTTCAACGATCTGAGAAAGTCCGTCATGCACGCTTGAGAACGACTTGAAAGCAAGAGCTGTGGCGATTCGCCCCTGGCGCGATCGGAGACTTTGCAACAAGGTCGAAAGTGCGGAATAAGTCTTGACGTATAGCGTACTCGAGGAGTCACCCAAATCCGCGACAAGTGGAATCAAATTGGACGTGATATTGACCAGATCGACCTTGATTTTCTCCGGAAGAAGTTTCGTCGGCTTCCGAAGAAGAGGAATGAACAAGGATAGCAGCATCGAGGCCTGGGCGGAATCGGTGAGGTATGTTGCAATTTGTGATAGAATGGAGATCTGGCGGCGACCCAGGGTATCTGTAAGGGACGTGGCGTCCTTCGAACGTTCCACCCAAGTGGATAAGTTGGTGAGGAGAAGGGAGACATGAAGTTTGAATACAGAGTTTAGGATAGACTCTTCAGTGGAGGACAGGGTTAGCAGATTGTCGACGATATCCATGACTTTGGTCACCACAGCCGGCTTGACGTTCGGCGCGATCAAGCAACTGTACGTCTTGGGAAGAACACGATCATCGTAGTTCGTCAAAAATACCGCAGTATCCGCACGAGTTGACCAAACGGCGAATAATTCGAGAAGGGCGGACGGTGCTTGTGTGGACTCTGAATCCAAAAGTGAAAGCCGAGGGGAAATGAAGGAGCGGAACGCATCCTTCATGTACGGGGAGAAATCGTAGTTGATTGGACAACGGAAGAAATCTGCGAATCTCTTCAGGCCCAACTGTCGGACAGTACGAATGCTCCTCGAGGGGCTTGTGGATTCATCCACTTCCACTTCGTCTACCTCATCCGTAGGGACATCCTCAGCACTTCCATCCTCCTTCTCGGGCCCATCCGATCGTATCCTTCGTTGCGCAGAGTTGACGATATCCAGCAATGTTGCAAGCAAGACAGGCCACGTCTCCACTAGCTTCGTCCCCAAGTTCTTGAGAACATCTCCGAGGAGCGTCAAAAACCCAACCAGCTGCTTGTCCGTAACATCACTCCTCAGCTGCTTCACGGCATACTCTCCATCAATCGTCATGTCCACGCCACGATCCGAGTCAATGGGCCTCAGCATCAACTGAACCAGAAGGCGCAACTCTTCAGGTCGACAACCTCCAAGTGTCGATAGTACAGCAGCCCTCCGATCGCCCCCTTTACTCCTGCCTTTCTTCTCCAGCATAACTCCGAACAAAAGTCGGATTAGCACCCCGGTGACTTCTGCTCTATCGGCCTCTTCGATCTCTTCCAAGTCGAATTGTGCCAACTCATCCCGCCAGCGTGTATCATCGAGGAGTGTATGGAATGTGCCTTGATACGGGAGGATACGCGGTGATTTATAGGTTAATAAGCATGTAAGGGCGAGTCTTTGCAGTGGGCGATCGGGATGTGAAAGGAGGTTGACGTAGAGTGTATGCATGGATTCGGTGGATCGTAGCGCTTTAGGGTTGACGAACTTGGCGAACAGCTCAAGCCATACTTTGAGTTCATGTCGGGGAAGAGTGGTGGATGAATCTGGTGGTGACAAAGAAAGGAAGAGAGGAACGATATCGCGACTGTGCTTCTCGACTAGAGTGGGAAACACGGTCAAGGCGCTCAGGAGCTGAAGCTTGTAATTGCTGGGATCGAATCGCTCCTCAATGGTTTGTACCTGATATAGAGAATTCATAGGTATCAAAGCAACAAGGGGTGGAAACAGTACTCACTTTCACTATCGATCTCTGAACTGCGTCGTCGCTCAACCAAGCAGATACCGCGACACGAAGATGATGAGCGCTCGGGTCCCTCCAAGTCCTCTCCTCCTCCCGTACCGAATCGTAATCTTCGCCTGTACTTGTTGACATCCATGGAGGAAGGGATTTGGCATCAAGACCCTCGAGCGCAATTTTCACCTGTTTGAAAACGAGGTCCCACACAATATCGCCGAATCTCTCGGAGAGCACACCCAGAGCCTCCGCCGCCGGTGACCAGAGGGGTCGTAGGTTGACTTTGAATTGTGCTATCGAGAGAACATATTGGGTCAATAGGTGCCCCTTGGAGGATCACTTTCGAAGGCCGCTCACCAATCAGCCATCGTATAGCAATTCCAGCGCTGACTTCATCATCATCCTGTATTGACTGCCCTAACCTGCCCATTATCACAATCCGTTCTCTCACACCTTCTACACCAATGGCGATGGATTCTCCCTTTATGCACTTCTCCAATAGCTCTCGCGGACGAGTGGAAGAAGTGGCGGTGGGTGTTGCGAGTAAAAACAGAGCGGCGAGCCGGTGTTCTCTAGAGAAGGAGAGAATAGAGGGTAAAAGTGACACAACCAAATTTTGCGATATTGAGGGTCGTTCCTTCAGAGACCTGTAGACTGCTTTAGGATGTGATAGTACCGTGAAAGCGAGCACTCACATGTTCCGAATAAGTTGGTTCAACCCTGCCAGGACGAAACCACACCAACTCCACTTCTCGACAATGACGGTTGTCCATGCACCAAGATCCACCCCTTCTTTCCATTCAGAAGTCTTTCTCTTCGAGAGACATTCAAGACACGAGCCCAATAACCACGCAGAGTTGGTGGCGCTTTGTTCGTAATCGACAATTGGGTCGGCTGTCTGAAGCGTTGCGCTGATGATCTTTACAACAAGCGGACCGATACAAGGCAACAAATCGGAGATGGTTAAAACGAAGTGAAGCTCTTCCATCTATCCCCGAGGTCAGATTTGACACCAATGAAAACTCAAAGACGTACCTGGTCAGGAGTCGCACTCCACTCTTGAAACCTCTGACCGACCCATTCCTGTAACCGCCTCTTCCAACCTTCATCAACCGACTCCAGCCTCTTTTCTCTCTGTGCCGTGCTCAACAACCCCAACATCTCCTTTGGATGATTCAATATGAGTGTATGCGTCTGCTTCACCACGTTAGGGAGAGCGATCAACTTCCATCCTCCCCAATTCATATCTGAAAGAACACCACAGAGTTTGAAAGCGAGAGTCGGTCGACACCAGACCCATTCGAGCACTTTGCGTCCGGGTCCCATCCAAAGGGACATGTCGCCTGCGATGAGGCATGCGGTTGTGAATTTTAAGAGTGATGGTTCGAGGAGATCGGAGACGGGGAGCGTTGGGATGTGTGATACGAGACGGGAGAGGTTCTTGGCTTTCATCCGCGGGGACACAATGTTAGTTTTTCGCAACCTACGTATCGATGAGATACTCACCACTCATCCGAGAGCCTTTGCGAACGGAGCAAGGGACGGTCAAGAGCTCCAGGAGTCGCCGTAAGGGTTCAGACGTTTCAGAATTCGTTGGAAGTGAGAACAATTCCTCCACTAGCACGTCGGTCAAGGGAGAGTATTGTTCTGATGTAGAGCAATGGTGGGCGAGAGAGGTGAGCAATCGACGAAGGACCGTGAACACATCTTCGGGGTTTTCTACGGATAGATAATACTTGAGTAAGGGTTTGAATATTGTGGGTGTGGTTGTGTGCAGCGTGTGCGAAACCGACTGCAAGAGAAGGTAAAGTGAGAATCAAAGCACCACGAGAACAGAGATATGCTCCACCCACCTTGCATGCCGACACGAATATCCAAGCGGAGATATCGACGTCGGGATTTTCGACCATAGCGATTGAACATTTCTCTCGGATGGGAAGCTTCAATCTTCTGATAATCGTTCCCCAAAGCTCAGCGACAGCCCTCTGAACTTCAGGATTGCATTTTGGGAGTTGTATCTGAAATGCCTTCCATGTATCTTCCACAAGGTCGAGTGGTGTAGTGACGTATTTGATGA
The DNA here is from genome assembly GCA_027627245.1 of Meripilus lineatus. Taxonomy (NCBI): domain Eukaryota; kingdom Fungi; phylum Basidiomycota; class Agaricomycetes; order Polyporales; family Meripilaceae; genus Meripilus; species Meripilus lineatus. The sequence continues at coordinate 110,572 of JANAWD010000012.1, read as the reverse complement.
AGGATGACAAGGTTTCTAGGAGGACAGTGAAAGTCGGTGCTGAGAGCGACTTCGGAAGGATGCTAAGTAGTATCTGCAGAATCTCGGAATGTCGGGGAGCAAGGGTAACACGTAGGTCGTGGGATATCTGCTGTAGTAAGCTGTGGAGACGTGAGGGTAAGGAAATGACACCAAAGACAGAGTGACGCACTCAAGGACCGGTTTTAGTCCCTCATCATCTCCAATATCAACCGCCTCCAACCAAGCATCAATAACCTCGCTCCAGTGATGAAGCAGTAAGGGCATAGAAACAGATATAGGGTCGACTTTCTTCGAGAATTTGATGAATGTCGGGGATAGGCATAGCTCCCTCCATCTTTCAAGAGCTTCGCGAAAATGAGAAGCTGAATCCTAATGGCGAGTTGTCGTCAACTTCAGGAAATCTTAGAAAAGGAAGAACATACTTCAAGATCTTGGTCGAATGCATTGTTCTTCAATGCCGAGGGTGGATGTACTTCTTTTAGTGTGTCCTTGTAGGATTGGTGCTTTGGGACTGCGGTTAATGGAGCCCGCTCTGACATAGGGATGAGCTCACCTTGAATCGTTTTGCTGGTCGTTCTTCCATCGTAGGTCCTTCCCAGAGAGCAAAAGAATAAGGATAGCAATAAAAGCAGGATATCAAGGTCCCTGCAATCGAGACCAAGTGTAGTGGTTGCCTGTGAGGGTGCTGATTGGTGGTGAAAAATATTTACAGTTGAGATCCAAATTCGAGATCTTATCGCCTCAAGTTTGAGCGTCTATCTTATCTGCTTTTCTCTGATCTGGTTCCGTCGGGGGATCTGAGCCCTCCGTCCGACTCGGAAAGTTGTTGGACGATCGTCGTTTGTTTCTCTCGAGCTCTCGCAGTTGTGTCACGTCAAGCCCAGTCTGGTAGCACCGTCAACAGATGTCACCGAACGACCGAAACCCCCGAAAGCCTCAAGATGAGGGAATTCATCCTCGTGTTGAACTCGAGGGAGGCAAGCATGACAGAAGAACCACCTGCGTAAGTCCGAGGAGTATGTAAAATGAACCTACGCCTAAGGTATATGCCCGCATTATAAATATGAACTCGGAGGTTATCGAGTGATACTCAAGGCCGGAAGTAACACGCAACGTAAAGCCTGACGATGCGTAACGCGTAAACGGAAAACGAACATTAAAAAAGAGGAATCGTGCAACATGAGTGTGTATGTGTACAATGACCGAGATACAAAATCGACAAAATGAAGTGACAAGAACGGAAAAGAAAAGGGCATAGAAAGCGATGGTATCAAGGATATGTTACTCGAAGCCAGTAATCGATAGAAAAGAAAAGAGACATGATGATTCCAATATTTCACGATAATGAATAGAGCGATAGACAGCAATACCAGTGACAATGTCCCGGAGTCAGCAAATCTCATAAATGAAAAATCCAGATTTATGAATAGAAAGAAAATAAAACGTGCAAGTGGACCATATTCGTGGGAGTCTTCTATGGAGACTCGACCGATGACCGAGCACAATACGCAGGCGGAGGAAGGCCCTCGACGTCTGTTTCGACGTATCCACGAGTGGGGGTTCGTTAGGGAATAGCCTATCCTTTCTTGATGGGAAATGCGCCGTCGTTGGAGTATCGAAGTTCACTGTGGTAGGTGTCAAATCGAGGGGACGCGAGAAATCCCAGCCTCCGTCGGATCGGCGTGTTGCAATACGCATATTCTCCCCTGGACGATGCGCTAGAAGGTCCATCCACATTCACATCCACATTTCCGAGACGAGAGAACAAGTAGGGTACTCACCAACAGGAGGAATATCAGTTCTCAACGCAAATGGGACTGCTCTTGAGGGAAAAGGCGAGATTTGAGAAGCCGGGTGACTGGGTTTTACTATCGTCCCATGGCGTCTCAGAGGCGACGACGACGCTCCTTCCTCCGAGGAACCCTTTCTTCGTTTCCAGAAAAAGAACAGAGTGGCTCCAACGATGATGATACCGACAATTGATATGGACACCGCAGCAGCGATTGCACTGGCAGAACCTCCGCTCCCCTCAGTCGTCTCGTTTGAGGTGCTAGATGGAGTGGGCGTGGCAGATGATGGGGGCATGTTCTATGGATCAAAGCTATTTGGAGACCTTCTTTAATATCAGTTGCGAGTGTTGTAATCTGTGGAGCAACTGACAAGTAATGACAGTGGTTTCGAAGGAGTTGTGGGTTTAAGGAACGTAAGTGCCTGTTCGGACTGACCAACCGACGCCAAATGGAAAGGGACCAACCATTAGAGCTCGGGCCATCAGCAAAGTATCAAGGACATTGTACTCACCTTGGAGATCGTAATGAGAACAAGACCCTCGAGTGCTAGCACACGCACGACGTTGGCTCTCGTGGACGTTACAAGAGAAGAGAGAGGGCGAGAGAGAAACCTTTAAGTGCCGCAAGATACCCACCGAGGTCGAGAAGGTCAACTTCCTTGATGACGGATTCCCGGCAGGTTGACTGCAAACTGTGAAGATAAGTTCCGACAGAGGGACTTTGAACGCGTTCGAGGCGTAACAAGTCGTTCTCAACGCCGCGTCGGCCAACAAGAACAAATACCGAGCAGAAGAACGCGGCTGGATTTGTCCATCTGAGACACCATGCCCGCTCTTCCGACGCGAGCGACAACGTCCTTCTTTGTTCCCGCCAGCTCAATTATAGCTTGAAACATACCCTGGCGTATCCACACCCCCGTACCATAGGTTCTATTGCTCATGATCACAATGCCCCCGTATTGTGTCGTGCTCGGACTCCACACTTTCCAGAGCCTCAGACCAATTGTGCTGACCTTCTGTTCCGAACGTGATTTATATCCTGCGGGGGAATTCTGATTCTCAACCAACAAGTCCTCGAGGTTCGCAGCATCAAAGACTATCACATCACCACATCACGGACCCGTCGCCACCAAAGTGACATCAGGAGAGTCAATGGTCGGTGGCACACGTTACGTGATGCTACGAGACTGTAGCTTCGCTGCAAGCCACAACATTGACTGGAAGGTTGTGTCTGATGTGTTTTGTTCCTTGTCAGGTCCGTTCAGGAGACCAGTATTATCAGCTGGAGAATCGTGCAACATCTCTTTGCAACCAAAGGTACGGACGCCGACTCTCAACAAGCGTCGTGTCGTTGCAAACGCCGATGCTAATTTGCTCGATTCACCCCGGAGGCGACCCTCTTCCAGGGATCCCAGATGGATGATATCCATCTCCATCAACCTAATCACAATTGATCATAGGTCCAACCACCGCCAGGAACATTCATGGCTTTGGGGAAATTGACATCCCCTCGAATAGCGTTTGCGCCAGGGCCTAGATGATGGGTGGCATGGAACGCCTGTGCTTCTTGGAGCTTCATCTCTGTGCTATCAAGCACCGGAGTGTTTTGATCAAGTCAATACCGATGGTGATGACCTCCTGTGGGATATGGAAGTACCATTCCTTCGAAGGTCACGTATTCCAGGCTATTGTCAACAGGGCGTTGCGAAGGTATTCTAGTTCCGAGATGCAATTATCTCCTCTATTTCTTTGACATCAGTGGGCGTTGCATGGACGCGACAATGGAGAGTCAAAGGTATTTATAGGCAATAGTTTCTGCTTCGTTTTCTTCAGCACAACAGCACTTCTCTGTCGTATCCGAGTCTTCACTCTCAATCATCCTCATCTATCAACAATGTCTCCCATCACTCTTACCATGGAGGGTTTCTACACGTAAGTCTTGCTTTTCAGCCTCCACCATTACGATACTGATGCATATAACCACAGCTACAATAACTCCCACTTGTCCGATCTCGACAATGGCTACATGAAATTCGACATGATCTACGACCCCGCCACATCCACCGTCGAAGCCAAAGGAAAAGACAACGCGGGCCCCTTCACCATCCTCGGTCTTTTCGACGGGCGCAACCTTCGCTGGATCAAGAAGTATCCCACTTGGGAGTGGAAGTACATCGGCAAGGTCGTCGAGTCCCTCGGACCCAACGCATACTACTTCGCCGGAGGCTGGGGTAATGGTACCGTCCAGGATGGTACCTTCGTCTTCACCGCCACAGAACCCCACACCATCCACGCTCTCGTCAATGGTGAATGGGAAGGACAATACTTGTACAACTCCGATCCCTGCAGAAAAGACGCCCCGATGCACCTGTGCCTTTCGGTCGATGCCAATTCGCACTTGGTTGCTGATGGGTTCGATGGTGTCGGTGGGTTCTCGTTGAAGGGGACGATCAATGGGAGGAAGGTGTACTGGAGGAAGACTTATACGTCTGGGTTGGCTTGGGATTATAATGGGGATATTTCGGATGATGGGAAGCATATTACGGGGACGTGGGGAACTGGGTCGACGGTGGATGGTACTTTCACGTTGAACAAGACGAGGGGTATTGCTCTTGAGACCGTCAAGAAGCTCATGCCTAGCGCTTCACATGTGTGTGGACATTTGGAGGGCGGGTGTGCGGTGTCGAAGATTGATAAACATGATTTGGATAAGTTGGTGGTTGGTTTCCAGTCTGTCAAGGCTTGAGTGGCGATCGTAGGACTATCTCATAAATTGTACAAGTAGCGACGGGTTTCTTGTTTGGCTCGCGTTCTATCACACGGTTTTCTCTTTGAATCTACGTATTCGCGACCACGAGCTGAGTACAGAACCAACAAACCAGTCAACCAAGCCTTCACTGCTGCAAAGCATTGATCAAAAGCGCCTTTTCGGGACGGATGAAAGTTGAAGCTTTGAAGCGCGCTCATTCGGTGTATCTACTCAACTCAGATACCGGTAATCCATTTCTGAGCGAGACTTTCCACCGCCGAGCACCTTCCACGGAGGACTGCACCTACACGTGGTTTCGGGGCCCACATGGTCCTAAACTCTGATTTCCTGCGGTCTCTCGCAAATAAAATTCAGGCGTTGAGTGAGCCGTGCTGCCCTTTACGATACTGGGGGCGACCCTGTGAGATCTGCGACGGGATTTCACCAACTGGGTCCGCCAAATTACCACAACACGTCCTTGGTGAGACAGAAAATGTGAGGTATTGAATAGAGGCACGAAACAACTTCAAATACTATACGTTAACGGTGAACATGCGTCAGCTCCAGTGAGCGTCAGAAGCGCATGGGACCTCGATCCTCGACGCGATAATTCCGGGAAATGCACTTTGAGGAGCTGCCACGTGGTGCCTGTCTCTCTCAAGAGATAAGAAAACCATGGCTTTTGCATGATCATGAGGAGCCGAAAGTGCTCAAAGACGCAACTTGGTTGACACAAACAGGATGACTTTCTCGAGTCGGAATTGATCGAGAGGTGTTCAAAACATACCAGATGTAGGTCGGTTAACCCTGCCAGTATCGGCGAAGTCTCGGTTCTCGTCAGATCGAGCCACTCTCAGCCAGAGTGAAATTCTGTCAAATTACGAGAGTCTTCAGAAATCAGTGGCGGTGTTGGCGCCACAAAGGATGAGAATACCGAAAGAGGAAACGACGTGACCTATTTTGGCAAGTGAAGACTTTCAGACCATGTAGACCATGGTTCAGCTGGATTTCGTGGAGGCAGCTGCATGAATCTTGCGACATCAGTAAAAGTGTGGTGACATTGCGCGCGTGGTCAAATGATCCCAGCCATGCCATCGTTTGCTGGCAACTGGGAAACGATGACATAACTCCCACATGGCATGTGCCATTTCGGTATGCCCCAGAAAGGGGCGGCAACACTCGGCCATGCTTTCGGGCGTCGTAGAAACCTTTCCAATCCTGCCCGGTATTTTCCTCGAGTTGACAAGGCTCTATCACTCACACCCGCACCATGTACACCCCGAAGACCTTCGAATTCCGTCCTCCGAGTCCAGCGGTCGCCCTCATTGCGGTAAAGATGTGAATTCACGCAGCCAAAGTACATGCAGGTATAGTGCAGCATATTCCGTCATAAGCTATTCTCTGTTGACTCGAAATACACCCTTCAGGGGCTTTTCTTTAGCCTACGCAACAACCTCGACCGTCCACGAACCGTACGCTGGCAACCAGAGGCCTCCGGATCTGGCTTTAAATAGGGCTTAGGCTCGATGTCCGACTCGGACTCAGACTTGATGCCGGGAAGGGGGAGTTTGTGGTGGGCTGTGGGTACAAAGGGATGGGTGAGCTTAGGGGACATCGGGTCTGTTGGGTAGAGGGAGGATCATGGCCCACCTAATGCGTTGTCAAGTCTCAGTATGTATCTATCCTTGAAATCTCTTTCCTTGAGAGATTGCCCTAATTGATTTCGGAGCATAGCTGCTTCATCGCGGGAGATTGCCAATGCATCTTGAAGGTTGTCATTTTCGTTCACAAGCCAGTTATTGGCGATCCTCAGCTCTGCGATGGTTTTCTCAAACCCTAGTCAAGTCAGTTATGTTGTTTCCCTGTGCTCTTGCAACATTAAACTCACGATTCACGGGGCCAGAGACATACTCAACCTCTTCATCCGAGTCGCCATCCGCAGGTTTGTCTTTGGCCTTATTTAATTCCTTTGGTTGCTCTGGCTGATTTGGTCCAAAGTACTGGGTATCTGTGGTCTGTGTGTTCAGAACCCCATCCTCGCCGTATAGCCTTGGGCATGTAAGTAAAGTTTCAGTGTGGAACATTCATCACTTGACTCACTTTGAAATATTATCTCGTGCTTCTATTGCAGCCCGACGACTCGGAGAGGGATGTGACTCAGCCGCATATGTAAGGTGTAAGAGGTTGTCTTCAGAAGCCATAGGAATTACGTTGGGAGAATCTATGCGACGCTTGAGGCTTGAGTGTGAGGTACGTCAATCTTTTCAATCGCGCGGTGGTCGGGTCTTACGGTTGTCGCTTCTGGCTCATCGGGGTTTTGCGGAGGGCCCCCAACTTATATAAACCTTCAGACGTTGAACTCTTTCTTCCCTGAACCACGCTGATGACCTGCGGTTTGAAACCCCCATGCTACGGGCATCGCTAGGCGTTGGTTCTGGCCTTCTACATATGTTCTGCTCCTACCCCACCTATATAAACCTTCAGACTTCGAACTCTTTCTCCCCTGAACCACGCTGATGACCTGCGGTTTGAAACCCCCATGCTACGGGCATCGCTAGGCGTTGGTTCTGGCCTTCTACATATGCTCTGCTCCTACCCCGCCTCCCTTACCTGCCCGTCGCTCCTTCACCCAGTTGTCCTCTGACTCAATCACGACGTCTATATCAATTGTATAGGAGGGTGAGCTAAACCAAGTTACTACGTCAGTCACAACTTCACCAACGTTGTTATCCATACAGCTATAGGTCGCCGAAGCCCTCCTCGTTGACAACATCAAGAAGATCACCCTCGCCATCCTCGGGATCAAAATCATCAACCGCATCCTCTGGGATCGTATCCATGTCACCATATATCTCGCCCTCACTCTCCTCTCCTGAACTATCACTGTCTTCTGGTTCCTCTTCGTCGTTGAAGGTTGATGGGTCGGGAGGCTGGGGTAAAAGTTCGTCGTCGTCGATGGGCGGGGTTGGGTGTTCTCCGACAGGATCAGGGTCATGGTTGGTGATGGGAAGGAAAGAGTGCCCTACCCCCCCTCCTCTAAATCGCATGTACATATCTCGGTCAACGAAGCTATGATGAGATTGTTTAGAGAATGAAAGTTGCGATGCAAACAACACGTACAAGTTGACGTAGTAGTACTTCCATAAAGGTGCTTTGGAAACAAATACTGATGATTCGTCCAATGTACCATGCGCGAATGCTGGAATGAGGTGGACACCTCGAATAACATCGTCAGGGTCGACGAATCCAAACGCAGACTCTTCGGTCTCGGGGACAAGTGAGATTCGGTGTAGTCTACGGGATTTAAACCCGCCTTTATATCCCTTATCAAGCTGATACCGTCGGACCCATAAGAATTCCATGACGTGCATTGACGGCCGTTGGCCAACCTTGTTATGAAGAACTTCTGCATGAAAAACGCCAAGGATACGAGCATATGTGAAAGGATGCCCCGAAGGAGATGTCCCAGTTGACGGGTCAAGATCTACTGCAGGTAGCATGATGTTGGCCTGAGTCCGTGGATTAATCGAGTCTTGACATCGGCGAAGGTCGTATGATGTGTAGTTAACACGGAGGACTTTATGACGGAAAATGCGGTTTGCTTGGAAGACAACTTCGTGTCTTTCATGCCAACTGAATTCCGTCGGCGATGTGACCGTGTCTGGTTCTCGAAGACGGTGAAGGAGGTGGTCTTGAAGTTTAGGAACGAAGTCCTGGAGTGTATTACATGGGGCCTTAGAAACTTGTTCAAGAATAAGATAGAAAAGACGTACATGCATGGCAATATCTGAGCCATCTTCGGTAATCCACTTTGTTATTGGAATTGGGAAGTTTCGAGAGTGAGATATATGATGATGAACATCCGGAGACGTTTCACCCAAGTATTCCGACTCCTCAAGATCGACTGTGACACGATTGTGAATTCTCATTCTCCTCTGACGTTTTATAGAAGATCGAGAATCCACAACTCCGAGGGTTTTCTTCCGTCTCTCCAATGCGTGCTCCCTTCTTTCGAGCCTGGTTATTGTACGCACGTAGGTCTTCTTCCCACTTCTATCATAGTACTTCTTTACTTGGCGGTGTTGGAGTTCACCCTAGGTGCCCAGAGGATATTTGGACGTCAGAAATGATAAAAGTAAGTTCATAACGTATCATGGACATACTGTCTGAGTCGAATAAGAGTCTGTGGTGCCAAAGTTAATGATGGTGGGCACGTAATCTCCAAGGGCATGAAGCTTGTACGTGATCAAGTTGAATGCCTTTCGTACTGGTCCATTCGATCCCTCCTGATCCACGTTAGCAGATCCGGTGGGATTATTCTGAGCCTTGCGTTTTCGCCTCCGAGCTCGAGCCTCTACCTCTCTTGGAAGTTCTTTCGTATCGTAGCAGGGGCAAATGCGATTTGCAAAATGACGTAGACGAGAACCGAGAGTCTTGGTAGCTTCACGGAGGAGATCAACGGTATCATCAGTATGAAGACGGAGTTTTGCAAGGGCATGCCAATCCGCTAATGCGAAGAGAATATCCTGGATGGTTTTATCATGAGTTTTATCAGGGAACAATCCTTCGAATACAGGCATAGCACACTAGAATGAAGTTATAGAATTATTGTTAGTGGGGGATGTATACCGGTATTTGATGCTTACCTGTAGAAAGTCTTCGTAGTCTCGAGCTGCCAATTTCTTGAGTGCGGAGGTATTTTCAGTAATTCGCCGAATAGTTGATCGTCCAAAGGATGGGATCTGACGATACCTATANGTAAGATTAGAAGGGCTTTGTGACTTGAGACAAACGGCCGAACTCTCACCGGGAATTGAACTTTTGAATCATACCTCCAGGAATTGTGACAAGCATGCGAATGAGATGTGTAAACGTTGCTTTCCATACACCAAGTTCAAACTCATGTAGCAAATCAACAACGAGCATAGGAAAGAAGTTCCAGTTGAAGATACCAAGTCGGCTNACGAATGCGTTCTAAGAAGCTGATGATTAATTGATTCGCATTGTATCATCGATGTGTGATATACCTTTGTAGGTACCAGTGACTCTTTCGCTAGGATCTCTTCGACATTACGACTCTTTAACGATTTTCCATATGACGATACCACTTTCGAAGCGATATCAGTTCTGGCTTGATAGCTGATATCCGTACTATCCCTAGCTTCCTTCTCTCGACGTGTACTATCTCTTTCCATCCCCATCTCCGGTACCAGGGCCTTCTTCGTCTTACAACGAGGACATGGGCAAAGCCCCATATTTCGAATAAGAGCGATGAGGATTCTTGATATATGCCATCAGTATAAGAATTCCATAGCCCAGACTAAACATCGCTGCTTACTTTTCAGGATAGTCCGCTGAGTAGGTGAAAATCCTTGGATAGATCCGGCGGTATACCTCATCTGCACACTTGATGACGATGCCATGGACATACGCTTGTAGAAACTCGTCATCCAAGAGGAGAGACCACACAGAGTGAAACAACTCTCGCTTCATGTGAGCCATCATATCCGCACTCGGTGCCTTGCCTGTGATACCAACATAGAAGTCGTGAAAGGCATCAGGCAGCTATAGGAGATATGACGATCAGAACATAACAGAAAGAAGTGAGCAAGTGGGAGGGTACCTTAGGAATATAGGCAACATGATGGCAAGCACCAGAACGAAAGGCCGACAACGAGTGATACTTGCTTTGGTTACCGAAAAAGAGATAGAGAGGCCACAAGGAGGCGTTACCAAAACTTGCAAGATGGGTAGAGTCGGACCAAAACATCATCGCACAAACAACACGTTCGAGTGTGCAGTTTGGTTCAGGCGGGGACTGCTGGAGAGTCTCGTGAGCTTCGAGAAAGGCATTACTTGTATAGAGTTCGCCATAGATCCTTTGAATCCGATCCTCTGCCGTCTTCCATAGCTGTTTGAATGGTGTGAAATGAAAAAATCTCGAAGCTTGATTGGACCAGGTCGTGGAAATGACTTCGACAAGTGATCGTCGTTGAAGTCCAGGGACTGTGAAGATAGGGATCGGTGGGTCGGTTGGTCGTGAGTGAGAATGACCATCAGGAACTTGAACCTGGACGTCACATTCAATCCAAGNATCATCTTCGAATGCAAGGTCCCGATCGAGTTTGGCAGTCTCACGGGATGTGCTNAAGTTCTCCAAGTGGGATGGGTCGAATCGGGGGTCAAGTAGAACGTTGTGAACGAGTTGGTCCAGTTCAGCAATAGACTTCTGACGGGATCCTGTCCACATCCAGTCCATCAGCCCTGCGATTGACCAGTTTGAAAATGGAGCGTATGNATTTGGATGACTCTGACTGGCCTCAGAAGGCTTCGAGCGTTCTGTCGTGGATTGGCGATTGGGCAATGGATAGGGGTCAGATGGAATNTGTGTCGAAAGTGAATGAGGGGCTATGATAGGTGGAGAAAGATGAGGATTGACTGGAAGATCTGAGAGGTGTTCGAGCGATGTTGTTGAATCGGGGTCGTAAGTCGGAAATGTGACATATGCTCGAATCACTCCAAAGATGTTTGCTGCGGTTTCCACCACCTTCGTAATCAAAGGACGTCGTATTGCGGTAGAAGTAGAGGTATTGGATGAGATATTGGGTGTTTCTGGTAAAGGAGCTTCGGAAACGGGTATAGGAGGTACAGGAAGCTGCTCAAGTATCTTCCATGTTGGCCGTTTGTTACGCATACCGCGACCTGATGGTATATCCATAGAAGGAGAAGGAATACCATCCATGAGAACATCGGTTGGATTTAGCGAGTCAACTTCGACATCTGAGGACGGTGCAAGTGGTTCAGAGTCGGGAAAAGGCTCTAACGCCTAGAAGTCTGTTAGACTTGAGAGATTTAGTATTGAATGGTTAGAATACATACTGTGTAGTGCTGAGAAGGCTGTTCCGCTGCTTCTGCAGTGATCCTCTCAGTATAGAGTCGATGGAGTTCTAGTAGTTGGGTATCTTCGTCGTTGTATTTCGCACAGGTGTCCTGATGAATGTATAGACCGTGTTCAGTTTGAAAACTACGGTTACAACTTGGGATACAAGGGAATAGGCTCATAGCGCAGAGATTGAAGAATACCAGTATCACCCAACTGAGTGTCCGTGTCATAATAGACGTTGACAAACAGTGAAGTGAAGAGAACTGAGTGGTCCCTCAAACGGCCGAAGAAGTATGCCACTATACCGATAACAGTCAGTGCACGCAAGAAATTAGGAATGGTATGAATCTTATTGGTCAATTTTGAAGTGATCGAAGAAAGGGCGTAGGCAGATAAGACTGGATAAACGATACAGATTCCTAGAATAGGAAACAGCAGAGAGCCACCAAATGGTCTGGATGCCAGAATATAACTTGGAGATCGAGAATAAGACGATTCAAGCCAGTGATTGGATATCGAACATATGGGCCGATAACTGATAATAATCTGGGAATATATAAGACAAAGACACATCGATGGATTGTCTGTTACGGTTTGATTCAGTCTCTCTCCGTTTCTCTAAACAACCCATTGTCTTAGACCTGCCCTTTAAAACCGACTTACTCANCTCATTCTCTCATCCATCTATAACAATGGCTGAACTCGTTCTTGATCCTACTGTATTGGCTGCTATCCCCCCTGAAGTTTTAGCCTACTTTGAGCAGGAGCGACGCAAGGCTATTACTATTGCTACTGCGACTCGATTGGCAGAAGAGATGTCGCCTATCAGAGGTAGCCATAAGCGCTCAAGGTTCGTATACTACTTCCTTATCAGGATGTTTATTTACAAGAATAACGTTATTATATAGCATCAATCGTCCATCAGATTCTGAGTTATTATCAGACTCGGAATCCTCGGACTCGGAAGATGAGGCAGATCGAAGACAAACTCCTCCACCTCCCGGCGCTACTTCCCCTCTATCTTCTGTTACTTCTCCTCCTCCTCTCGTTACTCCTACTTCCCCTCCCATCTTGGAATCGTCTGCAACATCTACACTTCATTCTCCTGTTCGATCCCCATCAGTCTCTCCTCATTCCCTTCATCGACCATTCTCATCTTCTGGTACTTCCAAGCGCAAACGGAAATCCAAGTCAAGTACCGAAGAGGAAAACCCATGGGGTCCAACAGGACGGACGCTAGGCCGATTAGCGCTTGACCCTTGGACAAAGATGCATGAAGTTGTTGAGGCTGGTATCCGAGTTGAGTTAGCTCGAAACAGTGGGGAACAACCGCAGGTAGTGGATTGGACAGATCCAAACTCATACACAAGAGGTTATTTGTGAGTTCCTTCATCTTGTATTGTATTACTCTTCTAACCGAAGAATTGTCTTGAATAGCTCTGAGGATCATGCCGGTACATGGGAGCTATGTTGCTCTCTTGTTCCCGACTTTCGGCAGACCATTATGGGCCTGAGTTTAGATCGGCGAACACGACGACGTATTTGTAAACTAGTAAGTCTTCTCTTTGATTTACGAGATGCCTAACTCTTATTCTCTTCTTAAGATTGATAAAGGGCGCCGAAATGCGCGTGGAGAAGATACCAATAATCTCAAATATGGTCTTCTTCCCTATCTCAATCACGATTACTCACCAGTCACTCCGACCATTAGCCCAGATGAGAAGTCAAAATCATATCGGGGCTGGTCGCATGATGTCACTGCAATGATCATCACGCCTCCAGATCTACCTGCAAATCGAGAGTACGTTCAAGTTTCTATTTTATAATCCCAATATACCTAACACTGGCATATCCGGTCTACGTTTCAGAACGTATGCACAAGTCACAAGCGGAAAATTGCTTATTGACCATGAGAAATGGTTCCGTGGCCTATACCCTCACGATCATATTTATGACCCAAACAATGAATCAAAGGGCCTATTCCGGGGCCATGTGCCTCTTCGAGTACGTATCTATCTTCTATTCTCATTATTATATTTCTATTCACTGACGTTCTCAGGCAAGCAAGATTGTTCTCACAGGTGCAACGAGTGTTACTCGTGCTCCTTGTGTTCCGAGTAACAATTGCATCGCTATGCTTCTTGGTACGCCAAGGATAACACCGCGCTTGATGGGATACCTCATGGTTCAGGTTCGTGCTAGCATCCCTTTGTGATATCCGCTTTTAGATTCACTCAGATTCATCAATCAGACACGCTTCGCTCTCAACGATTCTCCCTCATGGCAACGGTTTGATCGTGCATTTGATGCAAGGCAATTCTACTGGAACGTTGTTCAGTTCTTCGAAGATGGATATGGTCAAGATGTTCTCGAGTATTATAATCTGTACGTATCAGTTTTCTATCCCGTGTGAGTGTTGATTCTGATTTTTCATAGGCATATCTTTGGGTCTAAACAAGGTCGCGTCACAACTCCGAGGGTCAGTAGTGGTCCTGCAGTGGACAGTGCAATTGCACGTCTCCGACGCCAGCGCGGACTTCAAATAGTAGAAATACCCTGAGGTGGGAGTAGAACATCGGTGCTGGGTCGATTAGCTAGATGATTACCCAATGAAATAAATTTTCTTTTCCTCATAAAATACTCGGACTGGTCTGATTGAGGCATGAAATCTGCAATACACAAGCGTTTTAGAACCCTTTTGGGACCGCCGGAATGCGATCATTCTATGTCTACCCAACAATTGTGGAGGGATATCGATCATTCCATGTCTGCCTAACGATTGTGGAGGGATATCTTTGTTTCTGATGTTCTCAACATATTCTCCCTGCTGGCCGGGTTTCTGATCACAAGGAAACCTTCTCTACATTGTATATAGTTATAAACTCAGCAATCGTATGTAATACGTGGCAGAAATGTCGGGTTTACAGACATTTTCGGGACTCCGGCCGAGGATGCTGAAATCGCAGGTTGCTCCCCAATGCATTCTGAGAATAGGCGCGCATGGCGTGAATTCCTGGGTTTATCCGGCATGCTCAACGTTTCCCTCCCGATCTCAAAAATACTGATGAAGGCAAGGAGGATGTGGTAAATGGAGGAGTTTTGTGATTAGATTCTGTTCGGAGATCTCGATCTTACACATGGGCGTTCATAGGAATCTTATCTTATCTCTTCCCTGAGTCCCATCTGCCGTTGAAGTTCGTCAACTCTATTTCGCGACGGCTCTACGGGTGAGTTTCTTCGCACACAAGGTGGGAAAACCGAAGTTCTCATACTGGTATTCCACAAGAATGTTTGTCAAAGGGCTGAAAGCAGCCTTGAACCCCAATGGCAAGTATACGTTCAAGGTGAGTAACCGCGCTATTACCACTCTGATCGAACACCAACCCGAAGTTGCGGTACGCAGAGACCAGACTCAGCAGTCGACTACCTCGTCGTCGGAGGGGGCGAGTATTACAAGATTCACAACCGCGAAACCACTCGTCTGATGCCTCATCCTTAGGAGTCGTAGGGCTCGCAATCGCGCAACGACTGTCCCAGCGGTTTCCCTCGCGAACCACATTTCTCGTCGAAAGACATCCTTCGATCGGCCAAGAAACCAGGTGAGCGATCACAAGTCTTTCCAGAAGCCGACCAATTAACACATCAAGTCCTCAGTGCTCGTAATTCCGAAGTCATCCATGGCGGTACGTGGAACCACGAATGTCTAATTTAACGAACTTAAGAGCATATGCTCACACACGCACTCCAGGCTTCTACTACCCCGTCAACTCCCTCAAGACGAGGCTCTGCCTCCGAGGACGGCATCTCATGTATGAGCGATGCGCCGCCCACAATATCCCATACCGTAAACTCGGGAAGTTAGTCGTGGCACTCGAGCACCAGGTTCCTTACATTAAGGACCTCCACCACAAGGCCGAGAATCTCCCAAGGCCTCCGCACTCGCCCGCAAGTAATAATAATAATTCCTCCTCTATATCATCGATATCTCCAGTCATCCCGACCCACCTAATCTCAGGCGACGAGGCACGAAAACTCGAACCACATTTATCTCCCAACATCGTCGCGGCACTCTTCAGCCCGGAAACAGGCATCATCGACTCTCATTCATTTATGCAGAGTCTGGAGAAAGATATCCAAGAATCCGAAGGAGGTGAACTAGCCTATTCCACACAAGTCGTTCGGGTGGATCCCCATCTGGGGTCGCAACAAGCCCACGGGAACCCCAGTATGGATAACAATCCGGACTCTGGCTGGGTGGTTCAAATCATCACGGGGAGTACAGAGGAAAGCGACTCTGTCCTCGCAAGGACCCTGATAAACGCGTCCGGACTTGCAGGAAATTTGATCCTCAACTCGCTTCTTCCTGAAGATCGTCGGATTCCCATGTATTATGCAAAAGGCTCATATGCTTCGTATAACGGACCAGGAGTCTCGGGAATTCAGCATTTGTTGTATCCCTGTCCTGGTACTGGTCGCACGACGAATGTGCCTCCAGCCGATACCAACACCGCCGGGTCACAGTCCGCACATGGATTTCAATCATTGGGGACTCATCTCACATTGGACTTGGATGGGAAAGTCAAATTCGGACCTGATTTGGAATGGTTGAATCCTCCAGATGAATCCGATTCTGACTTCTGGCAAGACCATCTTGCGCCGAATGGGACGAGGTTGAGGTTAATGCATGAAGCTATCACGCAATATCTTCCTGACGTCACTCTCGAAGGATTGCAACCGGATTACAGCGGTATTCGTCCCAAACTCGTCGGTCCAAACGGAGGTTTCCAAGACTTTGTCATCCGGAAAGACTATCCCGAATCATTCGGAACTTCACAAAGGGGCGGGAGGAGTAGACGGTGCAGAGGTAGTCCAATGATCAGTTTATTGGGAATTGAAAGCCCTGGGTTGACGTCGAGCCTTGCGCTTGCGGAGCTAGTTGTGGAAGATATCTTATGCGCGGAGGAAGGTCATGTAGATGATACCAGATAGATAGATATTTCTGAGGAAATATGAACATCCAATTGTTTATTCTCCTCTCTGAGCAACCTTTGGCTCCCATGCGATTGTCTTGGGACGGGTTGTGTTGTATGTCTTGAAGGCCCCTCGAGTCCCAGTCAACGTCTCGACCCATGGCTATGAGAAGAGGTAAAATAGTCAAAATAAAAGGTCTGAGGGTCAAAGGGTGACAACTTACACCTTTCCAGGTGGGAGAGAGATTCTGTACCATGCTGTCTTCGGTCGGTGGGGTGGAACGGATGTGGTGAATCCATGAGTGCCATTCTGGAGGCACTTGTGTCGCGTTGTAGTCATGCTACGAACTCAGTTTTTAATACCCCATAGTGTCCAAGAGAAATCAAAATCAGCGACATACTTGAGCGTAGTCAACCCAACGCTGACGACCTAAATGGAATTGCGATGAAAAGGCGAAACATATGCCAATCAAATGAAACTTACCAGGAACCTCCTCCTCAGCATTCATATTCTCATAATACCTATTCCCGAACCTACGACACCAATCCCATGTATAACCATCCAACCCAGACCATCTCAAACAGAAGGCGACTCACTGGTCCGTCCCAACAAGTCTCCCCGACTTCGCATCACCGATATACTGCAGCTGCCGCCACCACTCTCTGAATCCAACACGCCTGAAAGAACGAATCGTCCGCGCAAGGGACACCATGTTGAATTGATGTAGAAGAGAGCTTTAAAGAGATTGTGGAGGTGGTGTGTAGATGGCAGGAGACGACCACCCGCCGTTCTCCGACCACGTGTGATAAGCGCTCACACTTCAGATATTCCGCTTTTCTGGTTGGTCAACTGGTGCATTCAATCGTGAATTCGAAGATTTCAAGATTTTTGAGGTGTATACAATGATACAACTCAAGGAAATAGTGTTAGATATATTTCAGACGATTGTCGACTTCTACTAGCTCTTCGAATCGAACCAACGTCCCACCGAAGATATCAAGCGAACTGGAATGCAAAAACATTCAGGGCAAAACCCACACATAAGATAGGAATGTAAAATTACCTTCCATAGGTGAGGTCAACTTTTCCTTCCGAAAGTCGGTCAACGGTTTCAAGGTCTTCGAGTGCTATGCGATGGCAAATCTCAGGATCATATTTTGATGCTGCTAAGTAAGGACGTACCTTTTGCACCTCCTGCGTATGTGGTAGGAATGGTCACCCATGACCCAAGTTCTAAGAATACCGGGTCAGAGAAAGTTACAGAGTATACATATTGATATGTTCCTTACTTTCGACGAGTTCTTCATCGATCCCTTTACAGAGACCTTCGACATCGGCTGCATGAATCAAAAATTCACTGCCGTTGATTTTTGAATATTACCGCGTCAAGGATCTCCATGAACGAAGACATACCTGCAATAATCCGAAACAAGGTCCAAGGTCTCTATGATTTTTTAAGTGACCTATGCATGGCTGAGGAATTAAATTGTGACCGACCTTTGCAAACCTCGGTCTCTGTAATTCGTTGCCACTTATCTGTAGCAACAAACCACCTATCTCCTACTTTCCTGCAGCTGCAACGAAGTTAACTCATGAGATTTCTTGAAATAACGTTATAAGACAAACCTGACATCTACCACGAGGCCTTCCTTTCCAGTCAACTTGGAGATTGCTTGTAGCCTCTCCAACGAAAACACGCCATTGGGGAACAAGAACGACGTGACAATAACCTGCACCATGTAAACGAATGACACAATTGAGATTATTTTCAAAATGAAGGTACCTTACTTGCACCAGCTGCAAGCCATTCAGTGCAATTTTTATCGTTGATACCCCCTCCAACTTGTAAACCTCCTATATGCTCCAGCTTGTTCAGAACCGGGTGTCAACAAGGGACGAAAAAGATTGTATTCACTAGGCCATGCAGCCAACGCCTCTCTTGCAGCGTCCTCGTTTCCTTTCCCCAACATTATAACATGTCCACCCTCAAGATCTCGCTCTTGATACAACTCGGCGAAATACCGAGGCGGGTGACTAGATTAATCTCATAAGTTTATGCTTTCCAGGAGAAGTGTGACAACCCACCTGGCGACAAAATTTGTCTTCAAAGTTTCGGCGGTCTCGGTCAATGTACCACCGACAATCTGTTTAACTTGTCCATCGTGGAGGTCGATACAGGGTCGAAAGCGCGATCTTTTTCGGGCTTGCTGTGGTGGTGACATTCTGAGATGCAAGCTTGTCGGACTGATTAGATCGACTCGATCAAATATGGGGACTTTCCCACTTTGGCAAATCAGCGACCAGATATGGAAATCAAGGAAGATCATGCATTCCACTATCGTTCGTCGTTTGTCGTTCGTGGTGATAGTATTGACATTTAAGCCAAATGCTCAATAGCACATTCTTTTTGTGTTGTCTTCCTTCATCAGAGTTACATTTTTAGGGCAATCTACAACGTCCAGAGGAATCGTCAGGATCGGACCGCCGACAAAGTGAAGCCACTCGCACGCGCGCTTGACTTCATTTCAAGGTTGCCCTCTGACTATCGTGATCTCCGACCCGACTCAGAGATGTCACTTCCATCTGCCGAAGATCCCACAGCTTCCAATGCAAGCACTTTCGACTCGAATCAACCCACTCAACCTGTTAACTCGACTTTCACCACGACACCCAATCCAGAAGCACCTCTGCAGAAGAAATACAAACCACTAACCCAACTAATGAAAGACCGCGCCGAATCCCGTCTCCTCTCATTCGCCGACGAAAGATGGGACGAAAAAGACGCTTGCCAATATCCCGACTTTCGTCTTCCCTCAAGTTTTCTCTATACCGGAGAAAGTCTCACGATCCTTCTCAACGAGATGCATCGAATTCGAGATTGGGAGACGTTGGCAGAACTTCTTGGTTAAGTGGGAGTATCTCGAACGCGACGGTCGTGCGCTCTTGGAAGTAGTCAAGGTGTTGAATGTTGTAGTTNNNTGGTCTGCNTG
>JANAWD010000012.1:0-91164 GCA_027627245.1 Meripilus lineatus | reverse complement strand
GTTNNNGTAANNGNTNNGGNTTGNNNAAGGAGCGGAGAGCAGCAGCTTCGGCCGAGGTGAACGCGGTCAAGCAGGTCGTATGAACACAGATTATCTCCCACATGTGGTGTTGTCATGCATGGAACACAGAGCAGTACTCAAGAAAGAACCGACACAGAAAACAGCGTATTCAATATGCCTCCTGTACAACACTCCTGCGTTTATTGACCCTTACTCAATACTCCATCGACAACTCCACAATCCTCATCAAATGTTCTCTCCCATCCTCACCCACCACATCCCCAATGCCCGGTGCAAGATCCAAAACTCTCCTCTGGGGCAACGCTCCCTCCACCAACCTCACGATATCGGCATTGGTATATCCGACAGCCTTCAATCCCCTCGGTACACCTAGTCCATCCAAGAACCGCGCGATTGCTTCATAGAGGTGGGAGCCAATTTCAGAGTCGGGTATGGCGTTGATGGAAGGATCAGAGGGTGTGGTCCCGCGGAAGATTGCGAGTGCTTCGCGGTGTCGGGATGGAGAGGATGGGGCTGTGAA
Source organism: Meripilus lineatus (assembly GCA_027627245.1). Lineage (NCBI taxonomy): Eukaryota > Fungi > Basidiomycota > Agaricomycetes > Polyporales > Meripilaceae > Meripilus > Meripilus lineatus. Next base: position 90,623 of record JANAWD010000012.1, on the reverse strand, counting down.
TTGGAAGACTGCTGGTCCTGTCAACGCAACGCTGTATTCCATGACACAATACGCAAATCATAAGTAATGATGTCATCCAAGTATGTTTCAAAATTGAGTGATTGAGTGGGAGAAATGTAAGAGAAGAGCGGGAATGGGTACATACGAGACGCCGTGAGGGATTATGGGATGATCGACAGCATATCCCGAATGTTTATATTTCGGACCAGTCTTGTTAAGTCCGGAAATCTATCGTTCGTATATAAGTGACTTCTCCAATTCATCTTTAACTTGACGCAATCAAATTCACATACCGGATAACTAATCCCATGACATAGATGCACTCCAGCATTCCCGAAGCCGATACCCGCGAAAGAAGACGCAAGGCTATACCAGGTGTCAAAATCAAAGTCAGCAATTGTCGTGAAAGAAGAATATAGTTATACAGTGACCGAGTCGGGAAATATCGCCGATAAATGCGAAGAGAGACGAAGAAGACCTACAGCATTTGTTGCATGGCTTTGTGGTCATCTTGGTTTTTGGCAACACGCGGGAGGTTCTCCACTGTTGTCCGGAGAGCCCATAGTGAGAAGATGTCTGCTACGGGGTTACTTCCTTGGTATGCTGGGCGGAGAATAGGGTTGGCTGGTCGAGGGGTTCGTTCGTAATAACTGGAAACCAGCTCCAGTCAAGGAACTCCTGACAGATGATTGAATGTACTGACGGAATAGCGGTATAACTTTCCAAGCTATGGAACAAGACGTCCAAGCCAGAACTGATATGCAACTCTAGGGAAAACGTCAACGAGAAATCGCAGCGGAAAATATTCACGAATGACATACCTCGGGAGCATGTACGAGTGTTCAGGGTATCTACAATGCCAAGTCGTGGCTTCAATGCACGGTTTGCGATTCCAGTCTTGAATGATTTGGACGTGATGTCCACGATAGCAGCACCTGTTGTTTCCGAACCTGTTCCGGCAGTTGTCGGGACTGGGAGACGTATTAAGATAGATTCTCAGGTAAAAGAAGACGTTGGACATACTGGCAATCAGGGGTCTCAATTCTTTCTCGATCGGGAGGTTCTTCCCAACAGGTGCATTCACGAAGTCGAATAGATCTGCTTCTTTGTATACAGTGAAGCTGAACAGGACCTCAGTGAGGAGGAAACATCAAGGAGATTTCCACTTACAGATTTGCTGCTTTGGCTGTGTCAATTACACTTCCACCTCCAACGCTATACCCCGTTTTTTCAAAAATACGTAAAATCAAAGATCCGGGAAGGTCAGCTTACGCTAAGAAGTGACTACAATCATGAGTGCGTGCCCATTGAATGGCATCCCTCCAGCTGGCTTCAGTCGGCTCAGCAACGACTCTGTCGTACACCTCAAAGGGGAGGTCTATCTGAGCTTCGAGAGAAGCGATGGCCTAGCAATATTCCTCAGTCTATATTTAGACTGACATCGGGAGGATAATGCACCATCTTTGCGGGGGGTAACTGGGCAATATTCGGGTCTGTGAAGACGGCGACCTTCGGATATTATCAGAAATGGGCTTCCAAACGGATATGCAGGATATATTACCTTTCGAGCTTTCATATTCTTGAGGTCCATACCCACTTCGCGCGTGACCCCCTCGCCGAACCTAAGGTTAGAGGCGGCAACCTGGGTAACGGGAGGGGCTGAGGAGGGAGAAGTCTACGAGCATCACATGAAACAGACCTCGAAAGCATATTCCTTCTCAACAGGCAAAGCATCAACAGGAGTGGCGAACTTCCTCATCTGATTTATAGCGTGGAGTGGGTTGTGAGCACCCCCCGATCGACAGCCATGACATGGGCATGCGGTGTGTTGTGAGAAGTTGATGAGGCGGCGAATGGCACTTCTGGGTGCTGATCTGGACATGGCTGCGTAGACTCAAGAGAGGTTGTTGGTGGTTTTGAGGGTGAGCAATATACGCTACGAAGGAGAGGAAAGGGGAGTGTGTACGGAACCCGGGGTCGGGAAACGCACGATGCGGGGTTGAACCGATCACGAGTGTCGATATATGGTAATCGCTATTTCGTACATACTCAGCTGTCTAAATTCGGGACAATCAAATACAACAAACAGAACCGAAGAGCGACAAGTATGTATAGAGTGTAGGAGATACTGTGTACGGAACAAGACAAGATGTAAAGAAGAGGAGAGTTAAAAATGGCCTCGAGATACGGCAACTGATCCTGTTGGTCTCATCAGAACCCTTGTTGGGATTGAGCGAACCGCGATGTTGGATATTTTGCAACCTGGCAGATGGACACAATCAGTTGGATGATCTGAGTGCGACGGAACAGTTCTTGGCGGGATGCGTTGATGGGAGACTTGAAGCGACCAAGAGAGGCCCAACGACGCGTCGGCAGCGAATGAAATAAAGTGAAATTTCTGGAGGGGGATTTACTCGGCGCCCTGATGCGCATTCTGCATCGGGGACAAGGTGACACACAAAAGCTGTACTGCCATCGGAAGAAGCTGTCAGGCTACTGTACTTAATTGCTCGCTGTTCGGTTGAGGGCGAGTGATCGGAATGAGTGGCCATGATATTGAGGAGCGCGATGGGAGGCGTCGGGTGTGATGGTGAGCGGAGGTGTGAGAGTGGACAGGGAGTGTGTGATACGAGTTGTCGGGGCGCAGTAGTATTTTTTTATATTTGAAACACAGGGAGGAGGAAAGCGAGTGCGAGAACTGGCCAGTCTTTCCACGTGGGAAGACATTCCATCGCCCAGAAAGGGCACAAGCCAAAGTCGGGCGTAGGCACATCAGTTCGCTCGAGAGTCTCTCTCTTCCTCACCCCCACCGCCAGTTCGCCAGTTCGTCCCTCCAATCCGCTCTGCAGCCCTGCAGTTCATGTTCATTCCCTCCTCTCGTCTTTCTTTAACCTCATTCTAACGGTCTCTTCAGTGCTCTTCTCCCTTCAGAGTCATTCTTTACGTTCTGGCGGGTTCCTATCTCCTACTATGAGACTACATGGTTTCACATCTGCTCTCGTACTCTCAACGTCTTGCTCACTTGCTCTCAAGTTCCCCGTAAGACGTGTCTCCTCATCACAAGACTCTCTCGAGAAAAGGAGTGGTGGCGCTGCCTATGTGTCACGTCCAGTCCTCGCCGTATCCCAGAGCACAGACGGCTCCTCCCTCGAGTGAGCACATTCACGAGACTTTGCCAATATTCTGCAATCCTCATCTTTCCTCAGCTCTGTCCATGACTTGATCTATCTCGCAAACGTGAGCGTGTCCCTCCATTTTCTTTTCGCCATAAAATTGACTTTTTGTTCGTCCGCGCCTTCAAATATAGATTACCCTCGGCGGTCATGGTAAGCGGTTGGTCCCCAACATCCCAGGAACTCTCAGCTCATCACCGACTTTATTGCAGCCTACAACGTACAGCTGGACACTGGCTCATCCGACCTCTGGATCAAGGGTTCATCGTCACCACTCCCGGGTGCGAATGTGACCGTAAGTGAATGTTTGCAACTTTCCTTCCTTGGCTAATGAAAGTTCCATCAGGACACAACATATAACCTTACCGTGAGTATCAGTCTCGTAACATACCGGATACATTTAAACCTCCATTCTGCTAGTATGGCATAGGTTGGGCTTTCGGGAATGTTGCCTATGCACCTGTCGAGTTCGCAGGGTATGGTCTTCTCGTCTTCGTTTCATCGCTTTTCTCTCAAAATATCCCGAACGCAGCATCAAGGTCGCTTCTCAAGGCTATATTGATGTAACCGCGGCCCAGAACCCAGCCCTTGGTTACGGTGCCGATGGTATTGCGGGCTTGGGTTTTACATCCCTCTCCACAGTTGATGCTCTCGTCAACCATACAGGCGCCGACACTGGCCGCAGTCTTCTCTTCAATGCCTTTGACGACAACCCTAACGAGCCCAATTTCATTGCTTTCTCTCTCCAACGTAGTAACGATCCAGATCATGACGTCGAGGGAACTTTCTCAATCGGTACGCCTCCCTTCGCTTACATTGTCTGACGGAATACCAACATGGTGGATGTCCAGGCGAGGTGGAGACTCAATACGCCCACGTTATGGATACCGACCCCATCTCGACTTTCCCTCCAAACTCACCCTCACGGTGGAACATTCTCTTGGAGTCGGTTCATGTTGGCACCAAGACTGTTGCTGTCTCAAGTACTGTTCCAGGAGCACCATCCAACAAGGCGGTGCGTCATAAAGACCAATGATATTCTCAACATTGGTGCTGACATTTGATACTGTCAGGTTGTCCTCCTCGACACTGGCACATCCTACGTGTATGTCTGTCATTTGTTGGACCCTTGAAGACGACTAAACATTCCCACAGATATGCGCCGGAGGATGTCGTAACTGCCATCTATGGCGGGATTACTGGTGCCAAGTACGACTCATCATTGGGACAATGGGTTGTGCCCTGTGACCAAGAAGTCGATGTCGCCTTGCAAATCGAGTAGGCAGTTCCTGGACCTCTTTGTTTTCTTTCTTGGGCTTATCTTTTGTCTGCAGTGGGAAGCTCTACCCTCTCCATCCTCTCGATCTAACTCCCGCAAGTTTGACGGATCCCACCACTTGTGTGGGTTCTTTTGTTCCACAGTCAGTCGCTGTCGGCTCTGGCCAATTGTGCGTCCAATCATGTCCATTTTTGGCAACGATACATTTCATTAACGGGCTTTAATTAACTTCTTTATTCAGTGACTGGCTCATTGGTGACGCCGTCCTCCGATCCGTATACGCTATTTATGACTTTGGTGACTTTGATTCATCGGGGAAAATGGGTAACCCATACGTCAAGTTGCTCTCCCTGATTGATCCCAACGAAGCCTCGGAAGATTTCCACCAAGTCCGTGGTGGAACACCCATCGGCAACGTCACATACAATGCATCCAACTCTACATCCTCATCCGGCGGAGGCTCCACCACCGTCTCCGTCTCTGACGACCTCTCCAAAACCCTCGATAAAATCGGAACTTACTTCCCAATCATGCTCGCTGTCATGGGTCTCAACGCTCTTGTTATTATCTTGCTGCTGGTCGCCGCGGTAGTTTATATGTGCAGACGTAAGAAGGGACCCAGGGCGAGGAAGAACATCGGGAGGATGAGTCCAATGCCGATGGGAGGGTTGAGGAATTCGACATTTGATGTTCATCCGATCAACGAACCCCATGCGTACCAACCTGTGTCGATGGCTCTCACGGAAGATACCTTTGTTCCTCCCACACCGGCGTTTTCGAAACCTGGCTTTGATGATAGTGGGTTGAGGGGGAGCATGGCTGATCGACCAAAATCCGTCGCGTAGAGCTTTTCTATTTGCGTCGAAGGGTGTTTTCTTCCTTTTCAGCTTTCTGTGCTTGGAATGCTTCATGGAATGCGTTGTGTGTTTATTAGACGTTGAGATGGGTCGGGATGGGGTTATAATGCTTTTGTTGTCGTTTGTCGTCGTCGTCGTCGTCGTTGGGAAGGTAAATCTGTGTGTCATATGTTACGGTATACGGACGGACTGATTCAGCCAAATCATTCTTTTTTTGTGTTTCGCTCATTTATTTTCCCATTCTCCATTCACTTGTTCTTAATTTGTTTCTCACTTCTTTCTTTTTCTATTGACCGCCCTTTTATTTTGTTCAGTTTGATTCAAGTGTCTGTTTCGGCCTCATGGACTTTGCTGCTCTCGGTTGCGTACCTACGTTTACTACCAAACCTGTCTGTCTTATCACTATCACTATTCTGCTTGCAGTATTAGTAGATACTTTTTTGTTGATATGATGCCTCATCGAAATCATCACTCGTCTTCGTGTGCGCGTGTGTGTCACAGTAGACATATCCATGCGGGCAAGCCGTGGAAAGGGCTTCTCGAAAATGGAGAGAGGATGACCTTTCTACATTATACGTCCAAATCATTATTATACTTGGATCTACCATGACATGAGTGGTAGTTAGGATTAGCTCGGAGTGGTGACAAGTGAGGATACACAGAAACATAATCAGTATGTCCGTCGATGAGCACCTCCGGCATTTCTACTCGCCCATGCGAACTCACTCCGCTTGTCGATATTAGAAAGACCCCTGACGTTCCCAAGAGGTGCTTCTTCCAATGTCGGGACGAAACCTGTCCAGGGAGGTGCGTTACGGATGATTTCTTCTGCTTGGGATTTCATCTCCAGCCATTTCTGTTCTTCCTCTTTTGATATGTTGCTCGTCTCCGAGTCGGATTCCTCGTGCTCTTCCTCTTCTGGTGCCTCTTCCTCTTCTTCTTCCTCTTGGGCCTGGACCGGTTCGACCCCTTCTACGCTCTCCTCCTCGCCTTCCTTGCTAACCTCAACTGTCTCGACTTTCCGCGTCTTCAGGGACAAGACGGTATCAACGATATGAACCAACCCCGTAGCGAGCTTGTAGTTATAGAATAGACGATCATTCGCCAACCGCTTGGTATACTTCGACGGTGCCTCATCCACCAAAATCTCTTCCCCAACTCCAAAAATCTTCTGACACCCAAAATGATCAATCATCCTCAAACATTGCCTCATGTTCGCCTTGTCCTTCGTCGCCAATGCTGTCCTCACGAGACTTGAGACGATCTTGTTATCCGGTGTCATACGTTTGTTGAACAACAGTTTCGATTTCTCTTGTCGTTGGTTGTGAGATGATGAGGATGAAGATGATGGGGATGGGGTCGACTCGCGGTCTCGGAAGGATTGGGCGGAAAGTCCGGATACGATCTCGAATACCCTGGAGGCAGAAACCCAATCCCGACACCTCCAACACGTCAACAACACCAACCCAAACGTACTAATCTCTGGCCTCAAATGCGGAGCATCGACGACGGATTGTTTGATCATCCAATGCAATGCCTCCAAAGCCTGTTCCGATTCATTCAACGAACCCAACGCGGCCATAGCCGCATAGGCATGGAAAACCTGTTCCATATTCGGTGTGGTGAGGATAGTGGGTGGTGCATCGCGTTTCAACGACCGGTCCATGACTTGTTGTGCCCAATGCACGCAAAGTCGGTATTTCTTGGTGTAATTGCAACCTTCAAAGACGATCTGCATGAGATAATTGTTGAGCGTGAGTTTAGGTGCTGTGGGTGTATCTCCAGGTTTAGCCAACCCGAGGTACTCTGAAATCATGTCGAAAGCGAAAAGTTGGTCGGTTGCTCGTCCGCGGATGAATAATCGGAGTGCGCCGGCGAGGAGGTGCGAGTCGATTTTGATGTTTCCTTTCTCGTCGACGTCTTTGATAAGTCTGCGCCAGAGGAGTCGAGCATCCGAGGCGTTTTGCTGCATCGTCTCGCCGCCGTTGGACGTTTCGGATTTGCGGTCGAAAAGCGCGTTGAACATGTTTGAGTAGGTGAAGGCGTCCGGTTCAAGAGGACCTGATTTGTCCATGCCGTAGAACACTTCGAATAGCTTGTCGTAGAGGTTGGCGCGTCCGAGAATGGTGAGATAGATGTTGAGAGGTTGGATGTCGAAGACGGGGTCCTGCGGGTCGTTACGGGTTTTAGCTTCTTCCATAAGTTCCTGGTAGGCTTGGAAGAGCGCATGGGCGTTGACGAGTTGTTTGGGGTGAGTCTCCCAGTCTTCAATCTTGGACAGACCGGTGAGCATCGAAGCGTATGTCCGGTTATTGGGAGGGAAACCACGTCGTTTCATCTATACATGGAATATACGTGATTCGATTGGTCAAGTGCCCAGGGGAAAGAAATAAGGGCGTACGTCGATGTAGATTTCGTACGCTAGCTGGTATCGTCTCGCTTTCATGGCCTGAGACAGTATCGTATTCCAAACAAGCACATTTTGGGAATCAAGAGGCATGCTCTTGAGCTTCAATATCGCCTCGTCCAACTTGCCAGCCAAACACATAGCTTTGAGCTTTATAGAAAGCTCGTGCGGCGTCACCATCCGCGGGCCGTCACCAGAGGCGTTCTTCGCATTGGGAAAATACCGTGGCTTGAACTTTGGCTTCCCATTTGGTGTCGGAGGACCTCGTGGTTTCGGAGGGCTTTCCTTTGGTTTGTCCTGAGATCGAGGAGTGTATACTGAGACCAAGGGAAGGTCGTCGTAATAATGGCGGGATGAGAGGGTTATTAATGCGCTTGGTGCTTGCAAGCAGCGTCTCGCAACGAGGAGGGGTGTTGTAGCATTGCGAATCATGAAAAAGTGGAATGGGACAGCACCGTTGGCTGGCCGCTGCGTGTGGCAAGGAGCAAGAGGAAAGAAAGTATAGACGCCCATACACACTTTGAAGTATTTCTAGCATGTCTCGATATTGGCCTGCTTAGCTGGCACTTGTGCTCATTCTCAATTTACTCCTTGAAAAATCCGATAAACAGCCAGTGATCTATATTTACCCAAGGTCTACTCAATACTTGGGTAATTCTCCTGCTGAAAACGTTTCAATCCTCCCCAATACTTCGCTCAAGCCAGCGTTGGCGCTCCAGGGTTAGGATTGGGTCAAATTCGACTCATGCGCGGACTGATTTTTTCTTCACCGACACGCTTCTCTCCTGTACATACTTTGCGTCTCAAACTATTCTCGTTTCATTCCTTCTCCCGGCGAATGTCTACTAGGTCTTACAATGATGCGGTAGAATGCCTCAACACTCTTCAATCGAATTTTGCGACTTTGGAAGCAAGCAGGCAGTCGGGTGGATCGTTGGTCAAGGTTGCGATACCGGAGACTATTGAGTATTTGGGAAGAATTGGATATAAAGTCAGTTTTGGAGTCATCCTATCGTTATGAAATGAAATGTGTTGACAGATTTGTTAAATAGCCAGAAGATCTGAATGCTTTGAATGTGATCCATGTAACTGGGACGAAAGGGAAAGGATCGACTTGTGCATTCACTGATTCGATAATCCGACAAGTAAAACCTAACTGGAAAGTCGGTCAGCACTCTCTCCAATGGCTTGGCATGTTATTGGGACTGATCTCTGTCCGGAATACAACAGGTCTATATACATCCCCACATCTTATTGCCGTCAGGGAGCGTATCCGAATCAACGGCGTCCCAATATCAGAAGAAGAGTTCGCTCGATACTTCTTCGAAGTATGGGACCGATTAGGAGAGAATAACATCGTTAGTTGAACATATCATCGCTGTCTCAATTTGATACTCACAACTATTCAGAGAGCGAATCCGGAGACGCATCTACGTCCGATGTACTTTCGATTCATCACCATCGTCGCTTTCCATGCCTTCTTATCGCTCAAGGTAGGACGTGTATAGCGCTTCATATTGCGCTTACTCAACTCTCGTTTCTAGGTGGACGCGACCATCCTCGAAGTTGGTGTAGGAGGAACTTACGACTGTACCAACGTCGTCCCAAATCCTATTGTTACGGGAGTATCTGCACTAGGAATTGACCACACTGCGGTCCTTGGTAAAACAATAAAGGAAATCGCCTGGCAGAAGGGTGGTATCTATAAGGTCTGTCGTTTCTCATTTAGCCGGATTTATCTTTCATGTGCTCTGACACTGCTTCGCAGAAAGGCGTGCCTGCGCTTACCTCAAATCAACCAGAAGACGGTCTGCAAGTATTACGAGAGCGTGCTGCAGAGTCCCAGGTAAACATTTGAACAACTTCAACTGCATTTTAACATGCACTCATTGGTCCGTTCTAGGCATCTGAATTCTTGGTTGCCCCTCTTGTACCCGGACTTTCAACCATTAAGCTAGGTACGAAATAAGTATTTTGACTGCGTCGCATTCCACTGACGCAATATCAGGTTTGTCCGGAAAGCACCAATACCAGAACGCCAATCTCGCCGTTCACCTCGCGAAAACCTTCCTTCGCAAACAAGATTCTCAGAACTTCGACGATACATTACCGCAAACCTTTGTGACTGCACTTCAGGACACCAAATGGCCCGGGAGGTGTCAAGTCGTTCCCGATCCCGCCCACAAGAATACAACCTGGTTCTTGGATGGTGCACACACCGCAGAAAGTTTAGAATGTTGCATGCAATGGTTTGTATCACCCGATGTCTCATTACGAGATTCGAAAGAGTATGTGATCCTGGAACATCGTAGCACCTGGTATCTCACTCATGGCCGATTCGGTTTCATAGGACTAGACCTGTGAGGGTAATGATTTTCAATTGCACAAGTGGACGCTCCGGCGGTTCTTTCCTCGGCTCCATGCTTTCGAAGATGGCTGCTCAATTGGCTCTGCATGGACGCGAAGAGAACCACTTGACGTTCTTCGACCATGTCATTTTCTGTTCGAATGTGACATACACAGATGGAGGATTCAAATCAGGTTTGTCTCAATTGAGTGACATCCTATATCCCATGTAAATGACCAATCGGATGATCCGTGCTAGATCTGACTGTCAAAAATCTCTCTGACGCGGACCTGCTGCATCTCAAGACACAAAACGACTTAGCCTCAGCTTGGAAATCTCTCGTCCCGTCATTCCCAGAGAATCACGTCCATGTCCTCCCCTCGATCGAACACGCTGTCAATATCGTCCGCGACCTACAAACCGACCATAACGTCGATGTTTTGGTCGCAGGCAGTCTGCACCTCGTTGGGGGAATGATCGAAGTAGCAGGATTATCCAAAGAAGCGTTATAGACCAAATTACTCGCTAGAGACATACGTAGTTACCTCAACTCTTGGATATTGGGTATAGGGTATCTCGAGTTGAACTAATGAAAGGATAGATATCATAGAGGATTATGCCTGTCCGCTCGTTTCCCCCGACCTTCAGTAAACCCGTAATGATGGATTGCCTGGTTTGAGTCGACGTTAACAGGTACCAATGTGGAGGCAAGATAGGACTGACCAGTTTATCGAGAACAGCCCTCACTTTTAATTTGAGCTCGGGGGCGTCCGAGTCCTTTACAAGCCTCAAGAAAACATTGAAATCGATGGGCTGGGATTACTGTTAGATACGTAAGCAACGAAAGAGATACTGGTGTATATACCTCGTAACGCAATATCTGAAGATACAGCGTATTGTCGGCAAGTATATGGTCCCTCAACCTAACAAACAATTCTTCATCGATTGCAGAGGTAGTTGGGTTTTCGCCGGTTGTTGCGACCCCTGTTCCTTTCGATCTCTTTTTTTCTTGCGGTCGTCGCGAGTCGAGACGGGGAGACAGATCTTGGCATTCTAGGCGTAGGGTTGATAAGTGAATTAGAGCTTAACGGTAAATCTTGTGTTCGTTTCGTGGTCTTCTGGGTATTCTTAGTTTGTGCTTTCTTGACCGGGAATGAAAGCTGAGATGATGGTGTTGTCACAAATGGGACACTCCGAGGGAGGGAATTACGTTTGGGGGATGCTCGGAAAGGTGCAAGGTCACTCTCTGGCACAAAGTGCAGGACGCCGTCTTCGTTATCGGAATCGGACCAGCCGACGTTGGAAAGTTCCTCGGGAAGCTCATCAGAACTGATTTCGAGAGGCCTCCTCGACGTGCCTGGGGAGGGGACTGAAGATCTTCTTTGGGTGTCTTTGCTTCTGCGGCGAGTCGAGCGAGGCGACTGAACTTGTTCGCTTTCGCTAGAGACCTACGAGATTAGTATGAAAGTCCTGACAAAATGAACAATACATACAGATATCTGTTTCTTTGGACGACCAGGAGTGCTCTTGGGAGGCGAAGCAGTGTAGACCAGTTCCTCTTCAGGTGGGTCAGAATGTGTCGCAAGGAAGGTAACATCGTGTTCGAAGTCGTCGTAGTTTACATGCGACGACGTTGGCTTTGGTCCATGTGTTCGATCGTTGTCCTCGTGGCGTGGAGGCGTTGGGTCCCAATCAAAGAATATTTCACTATCACTCTGTGATTTATGGTCTTCTGCTGGTCCAAGGGACTCCTTCAAAGCCGAGCGGTTGTCCAAAGGAGTGGCAATATATGGTTGCACATATGAATGGTTGAGAAGCGGCGACTTTCCTTTATGCAAACGTGCAAGAGCGCTTTCTCCAAACGGCTGGGTCTTCAGAGGGCTTGCAGCTGTCGAAGGGGGTTTAAGGCCTTGGCCGGATCCTAAGAGGAGCCGTGCGCGTGCCAGGATATCCTCTCGAGTGTCAGCAATGCTCTTGACCGTCTCAGCAACAGCGGGCCTTCTACCGCGTTTCTTTGCTGCTGGTTCTGGCTCTTGCATAGCCTCTCCCAATAGCGTGTTCGGAGCAGCAGGAGTGGAAGATGCTCCTTCCTTGGAAGCACTCGCGGCAGAAGCGACAGCTTCTACATGTTTTGCAACTAGATGGTGGATAGTGTCGCTTGTGATCTGATTCTTCTTTGCGCATGTTCGAATGTGCTTCAGTTTCTGGGGTGCCGTCTTCCGCACAGTCCAAGTGAGATCACAACAAGGGCATTTGTTGATTTTCTTGAGAGCTGCTTCATTGATCTCAATAATTTCCTTGTTGGCCTTTGAGGAAGGCTTTGGGAGTGCTTTTGCAGCAGTAGAATAGGATCGAGCAGAGGGCGCGATAGAACTAGACCTGGATGAACTCTTAAATGCAAATCGGTTGAGGTCAAATGGCCGTTCGTCAACTTCGGCTGGAGGTGAGCCAACAATCATTCCTGTAGGTTGCGATGAGATCACTACAGAACTTGAAGAATTGTGACCCATTACCAGAAGACGATGTGCTCGCCAAGAACCCAGATTTTGGAGGTTCCCGAGCAACAGGATCCGAATTGAGACGGGTAGATGAACCAGAACCTTTGTCTTTTTGGGAGATTAACACAAATTGTATGGATTAGTAATGTAAACACACCTGAGCCCGATGAGGGGCCGTCTGAGATGGATATGTAGCCAGGCTTCGCGTTTCGTGAGACCGGTCCTCCTGAAAACAAGAGTCCCTGAGCTGGTGGCAGACTCTGTGTCGCTTTCGGAGGGAGAGCGATCAACGGGGAAGGGTCGTCATCTGTTTCTAAAGGATGAGAACTGATAATTTGTTACGGTAAGAGACGTACCTGAGATATCGACTACGATGGGGGGCGGAACAGCTGCTGCATGAGGTAGCCCATTGCTTGAAGGAGGGTCGTGACGACGTTTTCCCAACCTTTTCTTACGCGCTGCCAATTCACGCCTGCGTTCCTCCCTCTCTGGTTCCGAGTCTTCGACGACCTCGTCCGAGGAGGGAGGCTTGAAAGAAGAAGTGAAAACGTGAAGAGAACTCATTTGATATGTACACAAGAAGAAAGGGCGCGAGACACAAGGACTCGCGATCAAGAAAGGATACCTGTGAGATAGCGCATGGGACAAGAAGCGTTGCATGCGAAAGAGTTGACTCGAAGGCTTTGGCCCCTATTGGAACGACCGAAAATGAACCACGAGTGGCGTCACGCGTCTTTGTTGACGCGTTGTTTGTCACCTCGTCGGCTGTGGCACAGGGCAATCAATATTCGTACCGATCCGTGTGGTAAGAATAGTCATAAACCACAACCACCCCATAACACGCGGTACCCATCCTAATACCATACCCCCATCTCGTATCCACGAAAACGACTTTAAGCTCAATCAACTCCTCACGATCCTCACAAGGAATAAGAAGGCCTGTTTTTATCATTTCTCCACAGCCTCTAATCCCAGCTCAGCGGCTAAGCTCTCGTTTTCGAGATGGCAAGCCGAATCCCTACTCTGAGCAGCCAGAATGTCCGCACCGTGTCTCCAGAGGAGCTTTACAACGTCATCTGCGATGCCGCCTCTTTGGATCCTTCCAAGCTCAAGTCGTCCTCTGAGCGACTCAAGCAATTGCTTGAAATGGCGGGTACCTGCGATGGACTCTCAGATATTGCATGTCAAAGGACGCAACCACTCCAGATTCGACAACAATGCATAATCCAGCTCAAGAATGCCGTAATTACTCACTGGCGTTCTAGGAGGTGTGGCCAGGGTCGCTAGTCGCTCAAGGATTGGGTTTGGAAGCTGACGCTTTCGCAGGCTACTCCCAGAAGACCACCGAGTTCGAATCAGAGCAAGATGTCTACAACTACTTGATGAATCTGATGACATAGTACGAGTAATTTATGCTCTCTAACTTATCTGTGATCCTGATGTCACTGCCTATGTCAGATAGCAGAATGTAACGAATTGATCACGTCCAAGATCGCACGAAGCGATTATCCCGCTTTGTGGTACCTATACCTATACATTGCTTCATGATGAACAATAGCGTAACGAAGACTACTTTTGCAGGCCCAACTTGGTTAATGACCTCTCCAACGTAATTCAACAAAATATCTCATCCCGTTACAATGGTGGACTCTCAAACTTCCTACCTTTACGTCGGAGCCTAGAGATCATGAACGCAGTCATGAAGGAGTTGTCGAGTGCCAGAATGTCAACAGGAATACGGAACATGAAACAGGTTGGCCTTCTCCCTCTCGAATCTGCACTTTCGATGATCCTGTAATGCCAGGTGGTTGAACAAATGCATCAATCTCTGCAAGCATACTACTCGACCGTCGCTCCTGTTTTGAATGCGCTTGGTCCTTCAACTATATCTACTCCAAGAAGTTCGGAGGATATCTTATTGGCACACCTGGTCTTCAAATGTCTCGCAAAATGTGCTGTCTGGCTGTTCCATCGTATTAAAGATGGTGACGGCAAAGCGCAGGTCGACCCATGGGTAAGCGAACAGAATCTTTCATGACATGCTCTAATATCAACTCTGTCAAGCTCCGAGAACTGTTTCAAAATTCCGTTGTTCAACTGAGCACCCTTTCAGAATTACGTATCAATCTGCTACTCGCACTTCGCACCTCGCAACCATCTCTAGATCCCATAACGCAACTCAACATCACGAATCTCACTCGACATGTGCTACTTTTCGGAAAGTTCTTTAAGAGGCTTCAACAATTAGATGCTCCTAGATTCGTTCTTCTGCCCGGTTGCAGTGACCTCGTTCTCTTCTATTGGAGCAAAGTCGTACAAGCCACAAATGGCTCACCAAAGCTCATCGAAGGTATATCCATCCGCGATCTTGTGCATATGCTTTAGTCTCACGTTTATTATTCATTAGATGCGCCAACAGCAGTCTTCCCAGTTCGTTACTTGGTTCAGGCCATGGTGATTTTCAAAGAGAGCCTGGCCCAATGGGCTCCTGTCCGTAAAGACGGCAGCCCAAATGAGCAAGGTGCGCTTTGAGATTGGGGAAACCTTTCTCCCTGCTCACCATGGCCTTCCTAGGTCTCTCGAAAGAATTCGTTGAAGAAGCTGTCAAGTTGCTCGTCACTCGATTCATCCCTCTAAATCCCTCTGATCTAGAAGAATGGGTTGCAGACCCCGAGGAGTGGGTAAACCTCGAAGAGAAGGAGAACGAACAATGGCAATACGAACTAAGGGTACGTTCACAGCCGAATCTATGGTTTTTGGCAACGAGCTAAATTCGACTGAGATAGCCATGCGGCGAGCGTGTTCTCATGACACTAGCAAGCCAATGTCAAGATTATGTGGTACCTCTTCTAGAAACCACTTGGCAACAAGTCCGATGTGAGTTCCGTTTATGGCGAGATGTGACGGAACTTGACGTTGATGATCCTTCGTCAGCACAACAATCTGCGGACTTGGCCGGTGTCCTACAAAAAGAGGCACTCTACTGTGCGATTGGAAGATGTGCATCACGCATGAAGGGTGTCATCCCGTTTGAGGAGTGGCTTGCTACTGATCTTGTAAGAGAAGTACGCGAGAACGACCCAAGGTCTGCTTCTAACGCAGCACCTCGAATAACTCTGACCAAACCTTACGTCCAGGTATCCGATTCTGAAGCGGAGAATTGCGTGGCTCGTAGGGAAGTGGATCTCAAGTGAATGCTCAAGCCCGAACAACACCAAAATTTGGGAAGTATTGGTTCACCTTCTCCAAGATCGAGGGCCGGGGACCGATGCTGTCGTGAGGCTGACTGCTGCAGTCGCACTTCAGGAATGCGTCGATGTATGCTGTTGGAATTTTTTGTTTATTCTATCGTGTGATTCTGATGAACACTTGACAGACTTTGCAGTTCGAGTTGGACACATTCCAACCCTTCTTGCCTACCGTGGTCTCCGAGCTCATCAAACTACAAGCAGAAGCTGACACTATGGAGAGCAAAAAGCGGATCGCAAATAGTCTTAACACCATAATTGAGAGGGCGGGCACTCATGTCAGCATTCAAATCGATGCTCGTCGAATCCGTTGTTTAATCTATTTTGATCGTAGATTGTTCCTCTCGTGGGTATAATCGCAGATCCACTACCCCAACTTTGTGAGCTTGTTTAGGACCTCTGAAGATCGGACATAGGCTCACTCTACTTGTAGGGATGGCAGCCGGGGATGACTGGTTATTCAAGGCCTCGTTGTTAGGTACAGTTTCAAACCTCATTACAGTACGCCCCTCATCATTCCGTCATCGCTCCTGTACTTCGCTGATGGGAAGTTTAGGCCACCAAGGAGCACTCCGCACCACTGTGTGCACTAGTCGTCCCACTTGTCCGAGATAGCTTCGGGCCTGTGGTGAGTTCCATAACGTCTGACGCTACAATTTCACTCAGATGATTTTCAGGCGAAGATCCAACTGGACGAGGATGCCCTTGACCTTCTGCAAACAGCCTTGAGGAACACGGTTACTATCGATAGCGTCAACGGTGCACCTGGGCTTTCCGAGCTCCTCCCGTTGGTAGTCTCGCTTTTAAGTGGGAACCTCGACATCATCAATAAAATCGTCGGTGTCGTGGAATCGTACTGTCTTTTGGACCCTTTCCGAATCCTTCAGGTTTGATAATCAATGTTTATAATGGATCATTTGCTCACGTATTTTTTCAGGCCTTCGCTGTGGATATTTTCAGTGCCGCAAGAAATATTATCGAGAATGCTCTGGCGATGCATGCTAAGAGTTGCATGAACACGGTTAATTTGCTTCTTCAATTGACACCCGCTGAACTCTGGGGCGAAGCGCTACATATCTCGGGGCTGTTTGTTGAGGTTGTCAAGGCGCTTGACCAAGAGAAGGTGAGAATTCCTTGAATCCTTGAATTCAATATAAGCAGCTAATTCTGGGGTAGGCCGACTCTACATTACTCATGACGTATATATTCTTCATGTCAAGGATCGCACTAGGAAATGCCCAAGTCTTCCGAGAACTCGTCAGGAAGACTGCACCAATAATCACCGTCAGCGAAGAACAGCTTTATAACATCATCCTCACACAATGGTGGACAAAGGTACGTGCCGCCATAAACACTCATTCTTCTCGTAGTATTGAACCACCGTTATCCATTTTTCAAGTTTGACAATATGTACGAGCCGGTACACCGAAAACTTGCGGCAATGGGAATCGCTGCATTGGTCGCAACTGGTCAACCCGAGGTTTTGGACCGTTTAGCAACTGAGATATGTAATATGTGGTTAGATGTCTTTGGAGAGATGCGAGAGGCGGAGGCAAGTGCAATCGAGAACAACGGGTATGCGTTCGCTTGGATCCAACCTGTATAACAAAGCTGATGATTTCCAGCAAACCTTTGGAGCTGTACTGGGACCAATCGCCTGAAACTCTCTTCCAAGAGGTCGAGGGAATGCCAGAGTATGGTCGACGCACGGCTGTGAGTACCCTTCGACACGCTCTCTTTTTGCAGTAGACTTAACTCCACTCGTCAGGCCTACGAAAGTGATCCCGTCCGCACGCAACTTCTGACCAGGTTCATCACTGCTCGATTACAAGAGGCTGAGGCTGCCTGTGGTGGTGGTGCTGTTCTACAAGAGAAATGGCTCTCCAAGGCGGACCCCATTGCCCTTGACCAGTTGAAGAAAGGGTTGTCAGGTGCTTGAGCATGAACTTGGTCCCATTCTTGGTCGTTCTTGGTTCAATCAATTATAATTTACGTTGCCTTACAAACGGAATCTGGTAATTCCTCCGTATTCAATGTGTAACCCCTTAATCGGGGCTAGGAAAGACTAGAATACACATAGGGTACTACTTCTTCTCGAAGAAACTCATGAGACTACCATTTCGACTCGCTCCGGCCTTTGTTGAGCCCGTTCGTTTGACAGCTGCAGGTTTGGCCTTGCGTGATTCAGTCTTCCCGAGAGGTTTGGGCTTGGGTGGTTTGGTCTCGGGCTTCGTTGTGGCTACTGGTTTCGCTGGAGCTGCTGGTTTCGTCTCTTTCGTCTCCTTCGTTGCAGTCTTCTTGCCTTTGCGAGGTTTGGGCTCTTCTGGCACTTCCTCATCGACTGATTCGTACTCGGAGTAGTCTTCGAATACTGCAGACGTCATGCCGGAATTAGATACTTCAGGGACTGAGGAAGTAATGCGATTGCGTACCCATATACCCCTTGTCATCTAATTTCGATCGACTCTTGACGATCCTCTTCTTCTTCAAACCGTTTCGTCCAAGCGGTATCACCTTCTTTTCCTTCTTCTTTCGGGGTTTAGCCTTTACGGGTTCTGGTTCTGGCTCAGGCTCGAAGTCGATATCGTCTTCCATTGAAACATCCTCGTCAGTGGGCTCCTCTTCTTGAAGGATCTTCTTCTTCTGAGGGCGTGACGCCTTGACAACCTCATCTGAAAACGGGCAACGTCAGTACTGGCCTCATTGATGTCTTGATGCAAGTACCATCGTCAATGTCCATCATAGCTTTCAAGCTCTTCTCTTCCTCAGTTTCTTGACGTTTGGAAAGCCTGCGACCTTTCGGTTTGACGACCTTGGGTCGCTTTATCGACGAAGTGTCTGTTGTTCCTTCTTCGTCATCTGAGAGTACAGTTCCCTTCTTCAGCCGTGAGACGGACTTCTTCGGGGGAGGCGTAGGATCACGCTCAGGAGCTGGTGAACTTGAATTGGGAGGAAGTTTGAGGTCCTCCGAGTCTGAAGATTCGTGGACTGACTTCCTCTTGATCCCTCTCTGCATGTGTAAGTTAGAAAAGTGATAGCCCGGAAGCCAATCCGAAAAGAATCACCTTAGACTGGGGTGGTGAAGTATCACTAGTGTCTGTCTTGCTTGCTGCACGTTTCGGGCCAAAGAAAGTATCCTTCATACTGGACTTGGTCTTGGCATTCGGTTTGACACCTCTTGGAGGACCTATCTTCATCGTAGTAGGCGGAGGCTTGTCACTATCAACTGATTCACTCCTTTCACTCTTGCTACCAGTGTCTTCTTTGGCCTTCACCTTGGCCTTACTCCAGTCGAGTTTACCGCTTGACTTGGCTTTGGGAACTGGTGGCAATTTACTTTCCTTGGGTTCTGGCTTGATGGGTTTTGCTTCTGATGGTTTGGAGGCCTTCGCTGTAGTCTTGGGTTTCTCCTTGACCTCCTCTTTCGTGGAAGTACGCGCAATGGGCTTCACTGGGTCGGTCCGAGGTAATAATCTCTTCCCAATCTGATATGCAAGACACGTAAGGGAGGCTTGAGGCGGGGGTATCACAAAGGCTTACTGAGACGTTGGGGCCTGTTATTCTCCCAAGTAATGTTGAGGCCTCTACGGAAAGGCTAGCATCCTTGGACTGTATTTGAGCAGACGGGCCACCTATAAGCGAAGGATCCTGAGAGATTGGCGTTAATAGACTAGGAATTGTCTGGATAACACAGCTTGGTACAGACCACGAGAGGGGCTGGGGACAAACAGTATACGTGCTGCGAGTATATTCGAGAGAAGCCCGACTTGACACCTTTGAACAGTTTAAGTGACAAATAACCCCAAGAACAATACAACACGAGACTCACCCTCGATATCCTTCTCGCCAACAAGTACCATCTTGATAGACGGGACAGTCTCTCCGTCACTGTCAGAACTTAGCTCATGAAGATCTCCGTCATCTACATCCATCTCATCCTCATCATCCGGACTTCTTGTTCTTTGTCTCTTGTACTCTACATTTTCCTCGCCTGACAAGAGAAATGTGGCATAACTTCGTTCTACAGATGTTGGTGAAGCGTCGTGGTAGGCTTGAAGCGCGCTATATAAGACATTTAGAGACTGCTTGTAGAGTACCGGATTCCATCATAGACGCGTACTTCTTGGCCTCATTGACATGGATATTAAATTGTCGGCTCAAAGATCGGAAGGTGACCTTCGGTAAATAGTGTTAGTTGTCGGACGGTCAGAGTGACCCCGAATTTACGCACCACGTTCTTCTCAATGAAAATCTGCTTGGCCAGATAGTCGTTGATAGCAGCCATGAGGGGGAACGTAACTTCGTTGAAGCGTGGTCAAATAATCACACAGGAAGGAGGGGGGAAGATGATGAATATGAAGACAGAAGTAGGTCCTGTCCGAGTCGCGTCGCGTCAATTATACAGGCGTCCGAACCAAACTCAACCTCACGCGTCTGTGGCTGAAATATTGAAATTATACCACTGGACAATGATATGCACGACATGCAATAGGCTATTGACAGAAGACAACATAATAGACTCTACTCAGATGCACCAGAATCACTGTATGTCCCCATGCTACCACTCATGTCGGTAAATTCCATGTCCTCACTTCCATACTCCTCATAATCCATCCCATTCATGCTGGTACTTCCAAAGTCCGATTCTACTTCTTCTACCTCCGTTTCCACGCGATCGACTACCGTGACCCCGTCTCCACAGCGCAAGCACTCCCATCTTGTTCCTCCAGGGCCAACGCCAGTCCTATCATCTGCTGCTCGCATCATCCTCCCAGCCAGGCAGACATAGCAGTAAGAATGTCCACACGAAGCAAAGTACGGATTATAGATTGGGTAAGGAGGCGGTTCTTCCTCAACATTATCTGATTCTATTGGAGGTTCTGTAGGCACGGAAACAGTTGAGTAGTTGTTTGCGAGGGATGTGAGCGTCTTGGAGGGGTCCGCCAAGTTCATAGCGGTTGCTGCATCTTCGGCACAAATGGCGCATTGGTCAAGTGGCAGGGACCAATATTTTCCCCTATGTTCCCGTGCACCTCCTTGAGGTTGAGAATCCGAAGTCAGACCAACCAAAGAGCGAATCGGCGCGGGTAAGATTGAGGAAAAAGATACTTGTGCAAATGCGCGAGAAAGCCACCGACGAAGCGCACGGGTATTGATTAGTGGCAGGAGGAACAGAAGGAATTCCTGAGGCAGAGTCTGAGGCGCCATTTCTTTTGGTCTGACGGAAATGAGATGTCCTACCGTGAAAGCGTGCCAGACCATCTGGCGGTTCATGAACTCATAAGAAACATCATGCTTTGACAATCGCCGAGCAGGCACCAGACGCAAGTTTAATAATCTATCCGCGACAGTTCGAAACCTGAGGTCATACACAAAGTGGTTATGATTATTTAGTCCAAATCCCACTGATGACACGTACCTTCCATCCCACAAGAACGCAATGAAGTTGAGCAGTCCAAGAACTCCATGGGTTGACTCGAGTCGCGTGAGCAGATCCCATGCCTTTCTCCTTCTATCTGAAGAAGGGGCATCTGGCCATGCATTGGATAGTGCATGGGCACGAATTCTGGAGTGGATATATGGTACAAGTATTGTCAGGGCCCCATGGAAACAGAGCACCCTCAGAGGTAGCCTGGTAACTGTCTTCAATCAGAATGACAAGATGAACGTTGAATGGGAGACTACGAACCACTTCTCGAGACTTCACCACTCCTGTTCGGTTGAGCGTACCGGAGGCCCTGTAGCTTTGCCCCATAGCTAGCCCCAGAATCCCATACAGAGAATTTATACAGAGTGAATTGGATCAGCAGTGTCAACTCTGCGTGAAAGCGGCCTTTGAAGGCTGACTGGAGAGAACGTTGCTAAAGCTCTCGGGAATGGAGCAGAGAAAATTCCTCGTACGTTTACTAGGGCGAGGGCCTTGGTGAGAGGTTCCTGAAGGAGCTGTACTAACTCCTGGTCGAGCAGCTCCGCGTCAAGCTGACCGACGCGAATGACCTTTGACGGAGGGGCCTGTTCACCGAGAGATTGTTGGATTGAGTAGAGTCGTGGTTGTGCATTCTCCCATATCTGTGTCCAGGCGGACGGCGTCGCAGTCGATGTGGACATGAACGTCGAGGAATGGTGTGCTCATTGTCAGGAACAGCGCAGAGACTCGCAAGACACTCACAGAAGCCAAAATCACGTGTGCCACCCCAGACAAATCTCAGATTTCCCAAAGATCATTTTTGGCGATCTAAAATCTATCTAATAATCTTGCGTATCTAATATTGCTACCACACTTGACTCGAGTCCTCCTTCAAACTACTCCTCATCGCTCACAGGAATTCTACAGACAGAAATATGGCAGAAGCCATCCAACAACTTGTCCTCGATGTCCTTGACAAAGATGGAGCTATCAATGACACTAGGACTTTGGTCTTACCAGGGCAAACAGAACCTGCATCTTCTCAAGATGCTCAGATCATCATTCTTGGTGCACTCAATTCATTATCCAGTCGCGAAGTACGACCCAATTATTCAATGCAACTATCCGATGCATAACCGTATTGCACTGTTGGTTGACAGATGATCACTTACACAACGCAAGAGACGTTGACCCATGTCCTCACTCCAGAGGGTGCATCGATAGCCCTGAATGGATCGCACGAAGCGAGAGTATGGTCGGCGGTCCCAGCTAAAGGAGAAGGGTCGACGGTTACGCCAAAAGACGTAGAGAAGTTGCTAGGGAGCGAAATTTCGAAGGTCGGCCAGGGTAGGGCATTCAAGAACAAATGGATAGGCAAAGAAGGCAACAATCTCGTGAAACTGGTACGTCCCACTTCTTCCATATTTCCCTCCTTCTAGCTATAGACACTCGTTCGATCTAGGCATCCGAAATTGTCGATTCAACTCAGTTGGAGATGCGAGAAGTTGATTCGACTGGAACACTGAAGACTGGAGAAAAGGCATTGGCAGATCTACGGAAGCGAAAGCTCATTTCACAAAGGTCAGGCTGACATGTGAGATCACAGAAAACGCGCTCACAACGTTTCCTGTGCAGGAAAGGGCAGTGGTTCACTGTTCAAAAAGGACCAAATTTCAGCACCTCGACCGCGAAACCTGAGACGGATCTCACCGTTGACATGCTCACCTCGTAGGTCCCTCATGCCTTTAAATATCCTATACAACCGCTCAGGCCCCGAAATCCAGAGGTGCGTGGAAGACATCCACTTTCAAAAAATACAACTTCGAGGCCGAGGGTGTTCCAACCAGTGGCGGAGCCCTACATCCGTTGTTGAAGGTCCGGGACGAATTCCGTAGTATCTTCTTGGAAATGGGGTACGCTTAGACACGTGCAATACCGTCGGTCACTCACGCCTACGCTAGGTTCGCAGAAATGCCGACGTCATCATTCGTAGAGTCTGGTTTCTGGTGCTTTGATTCTTTGTACGTTCCTCAGCAACACCCAGCACGAGAGGTCCAGGACACCTTCTACCTTTCTGGTCCGTTTGAAATGATTATGCTACTTGTGATCCCCGTTGACTTTCTTCAAATTATTGATAGACCCGTCCACGTCCTTACCTCCGCCTCAAGAGTATTACAAGCGTGTCGCCCGCGTGCATGAACACGGTGGTTATGGGTCTACTGGATACCGAGCGCCGTGGAATGATGCCGAATCTCGCAAGCTACTATTGCGAACTCACACCACCGCATCCTCGGCTGCGATGCTCTGGAAGCTCGCCGCGAGATGCAGAGGCGAAGTTGATGATTCCAAAGAAGACGAATTGGCGACACATTCTGGCGCTACCTCCAAGAATCAAACTCAAATCAAAGATGGCTTCCGTCCTGCGAAACTCTTCAGTATTGATAGAGTATTCCGGAACGAAACGATGGATGCCACGCATCTCGCCGAATTCCAACAAGTCGAGGGCGTCGTAGCCGATAGAGGATTGACCCTTGCCGACTTGATCGGTGTGTTACGCAGATCTGAAGTTTGAGTTATGAACTGACGGCCCCTATTTGCGATGTGCGGTATAGGTTTCATGAGAGTCTTCTTCAAAAAGATGGGCATCGAGAACCTGAGATTCAAACCTGCTTACAATCCCTACACGGAGGTATGTGAAAGCTCTTTGGTAACCTGATCAACGACTGATGGATTCATCATTCTAAGCCGTCACTCGAAATCTTCGCTTTCCATCCCCATCTCCGTAAATGGGTCGAGATCGGAAACAGTGGCATGTTCCGTCCTGAGATGCTGGAGCCAATGGGTTTCCCAAAGGATGTGCATGTTCACGGGTGGGGGCTGAGTCTTGAGCGGCCTACAATGATCAGGTGCGTTTCACAAGTAGTCATGCCCACAGCATTACTCACCGTTCGGATACAAAGATACGGCATCAGCAACATCAGAACATTAGTCGGCCATAAAGTATCTATTGAGGGTGTAGAAAAGACCCCAGCCGTTAGATTCTAGTCATGTACATCGGAGAGACTCAGAGAAATGTGTACCAATTGATACAGATGGAGATGATAACGCTCCTTGATGACCAAACTACNCATCNTCAAGATCACACAACAAACTTAAGAAGACATCGGACTGGGACAGAGTCCTTCACAAGTGATTGAGCAAGGATAATCGGGCCGCATTTAAGGCATGGAGCCACCTGATTGGTTGGGTTGGATCGGCGCGCTGGCGCTGTTCCAAATTAGGAAGGTTCACATGTTTGCTGGTAAGGGCCACTCGTCTGATCTAACCAACTTGCTCTCTGTGTTCACTCTCGAACTTCTGGACAAGACCTCTACTATACATAGCTACCATTCTTACGTTCTCCTTTCATTGTCATCATTCTTCTTAAACCTAATATGACAGATACGACGGACAGTTATAGCAGGAACCTTGTCCTTGGGGCGCAATTGAAATTCCTCCAGGAGCGGGAGATAGAGATCAGGGAGGAGCTCCACCAGATTATTCTGAAGCAGGAGGACATCCAGGGCGAAATAGCCAACCTCATGAAGCCCGCGGTCCCCGATCAAGTTGGTCGTCGTGTCAACGCCTCGGATGGACAGATCGTTCAACCAATCGCAGAGGGGAGCACCATAGAAATCATACCTGCCGAGCTGCTCCTGCACATATTCGGGTTCTATGTTTGCGCCTACGCGCCAGATGCAATGTCCCGCGACCGGGAGCAGCACCCTGCCGTCACCATCTCCCACGTTTCGCGGAAATGGCGAATCCTCGCTCTCAACTGTTCAGCGCTGTGGACTACGATTGTTATTGGGCGAAAACTCCGCGGTCTCACGAACTTCTCAAAACGATCTGGGATGAGGCCACTTTCCATTTACCACGGAGATGCGTCTCCAGGGATCCCCTACAGAGCAGTGCAACATCTTAAGCTGAAGGACTTCTTCGTGATGTCGTGTAACCGATGGAGATCCCTGAAATGGTCGTCGCCGATGAACCCTTTGGTAGACATCCTGACGCATCTCAATACGCAGGAGTGCTTTCCGTACCTTTGCTCCCTCGATTTATCCCTCATGCATTCTGAACGTACGATAATCCTCCAAAGAAGCCCGATGACGTTCCCAGTAGGACCAATGGTACAATTTCCTGAACTCAGCGACATCCGCCTCTCATATGTTTTACCTTCCGAACTACCGCCTTCGGCCCTTCCTGCCTTGCGAACCTTCCATCTGCACTTCCCAATGAGGTCATGTGTGCAGTGGCCCCTTCTCCCCAAGATGTCAGAAGTCTGCGCATTCTTATACCGGTCTCCCAATTTGGAAGAGCTTATTTTTGACGACTCGGTTCCGCTGATGGATATTCAGCTTTCTTTGGATGATTCCATCCATAGCCTACCACCCGTAGCGCCAAATTCTCGAAAGACACGCTTTCGCATAACCCCCATCGTGATGCAGAAACTCACGCGGTTCGAGTGGAGTTTCCCTCCGCCAAAGGACGCGTGGAGGTTCTTCTACTTTGTGGAAATGCCATCTCTTCTGCGCCTCGACATGGTATTGAATACGCCTCAAACCCGGTTGACACAACTCTTTGGAGGTGTCTTGTCTCTGGTCGACACAGCACAGCGAGTCAGCGAAGATGTGACGGACCCACTCATTCACTTTGAGGCTCTCGAGGATCTCAGGGTTGAGACCCTGGATACGGATAGTTTATACCAGGCGTTCCGGAAATTGGATTTCCCAGTTCTGAAAAAGCTGTCTTTATCCTTCATTCATTCCCAGAAGAACTCTCCTAAATTACCCCGTATCGAGTCTATTTTCCGTGAACCCCGCATGCCCAACCTTGTTTCTCTGACGCTCCGCAATTTCAAACTGCACTTGGACGAGACCCACATGGCGCTGCGTTACATGCCCGCCCTAGAACACCTCACTTTGGACGCCTGCAGCGGAGCAAACATCTTGGATTTGTTGGGAAACGGCGGCTCGAAGGCTCAAGATACAACTACTCTCCGACAATGGGTCTGCCCTCGACTCGAGCACCTCACGTTCGTCAACTGTAGGAGGGTTCAGTTCAGCACCCTGGCCGCACTGGTCAAGATGAGGAAACAGTGCTCGGCGCGCCGAGTCGGTAGCTCTTCGGGAGCGATGGAAGGGCGGGCGGTCGTGCCCCTCAGGAGGAGGGTCTTGCATCAAATTCAGAATCGGTCACTCGACGCGTCCGCACAAAGTACACCCATCCGAGGCCCAGCCGGATTCGCGTCCTCCGCGGGAGCACGGTCTCCACTTGCCTCACCAGGCCGTTCCGTATTGCAGGACTGGTGTCCTGATGAGAAGACGCAGCCCCGCGCGATCAACATGGTGGACATCATTGGGTGCATGAGGGTTTCGGAGGCCGAGTTGATTTCATTGCAAGATGATGTCTATGGCGTCGAGGAGGTGTACTGGTGTGCTGCTTGAGTGATTGTATGAGATACCCGAACATTCTGCGACACCCCGTTTATCCTTTTTCGTTTGTTGAACCTGTTCTGGATCGTTATTTTGTTATCCTTGTTATCTTATGACCTCACTGCGACTTTTCCAAGACACTGTATCCTCTATGTTTTGAGTTCTGCACCAGTACTGTACTTGTGGGCTATCAAAAGTGTTATCACATGTATTCCGGCGTATCACCACCAATGATTGAACTTACATGTACCATCATATAAGCCATCTCTTCCTCCGTTATTCCAGACTTTTAAGTATATAGTTTCCGTGCCCTCCTCCAACCTCGCCGGATCCCCATCATGCGATCGAAGCTAAATTGTTGAGTTCCGTAGAAGGCGTAGTAGAGAATACCCCAGCTACGTCATCCAGTGCCCATGACCGGAGGTCCCAGTGCCCATTTATTCACAAGTACGCCAGAAGTTGGGTCTTAGAACCCAATACACAAGTGGGGCTCCACAAAAAGAGAGGTGGCAGGACACCGCGAGGCTCCGACCGGGACCAGGCTGGACCCCCTCGCGCCCATACTGTTCTGTCACTTTGGAACCTTTTTTCCCTGTCATCGGAAACGTGTGTGCCATGGGCCAACCTTGGACTTTCCGTGGGTTGTATTCGTGATAGGCTGTGATAGGCTGTGATCACTGGCGTGATGTGGGGAGGGTAACTTAGTGAGGGGGTCGAACATCTGATTGTGCGATGCGCATGTACTGTAAGAAGCGGGGGGGAACAGAAAAAGGGTCCTGTGAAGAAAATTTGCTGTTGGGCTTGTCAGGTGTACATCTGACTAGGCACATCATGGGATGTTGTCCTCATGACGGGGTGTATCTCTGCGATTCCTGTTCGAGACCCACGGAGATGACAGATATACTCAACGCCAGAACTTCTAGGTTCTGTGAGGAGCCAATGAAAACTCTGCATGAGCGGAGAATACCCAAATACCGTACCGATATGATGCGGGATTTTTTGTTGTTGTTGGGATCTGCGTCACTGCGTGCGTGTGTGCGGTGCGTGTGTCCGCGGGTTAGAGACGGGTTGTTGGTGGGATTCCAAGTTGATGCAATTTTGATGAGCGCCGGGCGTTGAGTAGGATAGACCCTCGTTAAATTCGTTTATTCGTTGAGCGAAGATCTATGTAGAAGCTTTGGAAAAAAGAGGCGTTTTTGGTTGCTATTGCAGATGCTAGATGCCGGAACGAGAACGAGTACGGATTGACGATAGGATGCCATGGACAGTCAGCCAATCAAAGATGCGGAATGGTGCCTGTGCCTTGCCTTTAATGTCATTTTTTGGACCTTTATGCAAATGCCAAAAGGGACATCACATCGGGCCATAGGACCATAGAGAAAAAAAGAAAAAAAGGAAGGAAAAAGGCGTGAGTGGTCGCTCGCAAGTGGTCAACCTTGTGAAGTTTACCAAGGCCTAGAAACTGACCAATAACCAATCTTTGCTTGGAACAAAGCGTCAGGACCAATGAGAACGCAAACCCCCTCGTCCTCCCTAGACCGAACGCTGATTGGGCGCAGTTATGCCATAAGGTTCCCAAAGTCAAATTTGATTGAGCTCAAAGCGGATTTCTGTTTTGGCAACATGGGCTGAACAATGCCGCGAAACGAGCGGAAGTAAAAGAAAAAAAAGCTAACTAAATTGAGATCAGCAATTAAGGCAAAGCAGACCATCCACCAATCGTCGTCTTACCCGACACTCTCCGGGATCTCAAAGCTCCAACCAACCCAACGCTTTGAACGTCGATGGACCCATTCGACCTATGGGCTCGTCCATCCAGAACTACAAATGTCTTACTCCTTCCCTTTCCCGTTTCCCGATTAATACAGTACTGCAATCTTAAGTAGGAGGCGTTCCGAGACGCTCTACAAATTCTACAAATCATTAAACTTGAACAATTATTCAGGGGATCATTTATCGATAGTCCGAGTCCGTCAACCTACAAATTCTCCATCGCGGTACGCATAAATCGTTCAAAACCACCCCTGGCAGTGCAAAGTGCATGTTCGAGAGAATCGAGGGCGTTCTTCTACGTTCTTAGGCACTCTCGAAAAAAAATCCCAACCCGATCCGATATCGTATCGTTCCGTAGAGCCACAAAACTGGGAGAACAGAAATCCAAAAACCGAAGCCGACGATTGCGACTTTGGAATGGGCGAATTCGTCAAAAAGAGACGAGGAGAAAATCGAAACGGACGCCGATGTTTTGCCGAGCGCAAAGATTGAACTCTACCGGGGCGCGGGACGAGTCCATGAGTCCACGACGACCTTGAACCCGGACGTAGGACCACGGCAACCAAGGATACAGTGTCGATACGGTATGCGTGTATGGGCTTGGAGCTTTCCCCCGCAGGCCCGCTAAGTGATTTAACTTATCGACTGCACCCTGGCATATACTCCGAGAACGCCGTTCAAGGGATACCGGTGAGGCTTCGGAGATAGAGATGAGCCGAGCGGTCCTGGTGACCACCTGCTGAACGCAGCAACCTCTGGAGATCTCTCCAGTAATAGCCATTAATCGATACCGAGGGAAAACGCGGAAAGAAGCTCCAGGGAGGAAGGTGGGATTGACAGGGTGAGGGGGGGTCTATTGAACTCTCGCCTGGGAGCAATGGCAACATGAAGATCTAAGACGTCCACCGTCGACCCCTGGATGATAACAACAACAAGGTTCACTGTTGTGCGTTGTCATTGTCACCACCACAATCATTTTTGATTGTATCGCCCCCATTTTAAACCTTGTAACACATATCACATATCATACAGTACAGTACCCAACAGGTATCAACTTTCTGAACAACTCACACCATACAAAACAATACACGAGACACCGAGATGGCCCAACCAATCCCGTTCATCCGTCGAGCGACCCAGGCTGATTCTCCTGCGCTCTCAAAGATATGTCTTCTCACCGCCGATGCAGGACAATCGGGAGAACATCTTCATACAATGGGAGAATTACCGGGACTGATGTGGGCAGAACCCTATGTACATGTGCCCTCTGCAGTCGGATTCGTCATTGTCGACCCATCAATAACACCATCCCCTTCGACGAATATCTCCTCTTCTCCGACTCCGAACCGTTTCGTCTCCGAACAGGAGCACGCCCAGATGATCGACAAGAACACCCACCACACTGCACATGCCGCCGGTCACACTAGCGAAACCGCCAGCGGTGGCGATAATGAAAAAAGCAATGAGGAAACGTCAAAGTCAAAAGCAGCCACGACATATGCATATGCGCGCACAGGTTCGGAAAGTGACGGTGACGGTGACGGACAAGGCCAAATCGTAGGGTACATCCTCTCGGCATTCGATACCCGATCATACGAAAACGAGGTCGAGGAGACTTGGTTTCCTCACCTCAGGGTCAAATATCCAAACCCGGACCACTTCGAGTTCCCGAACCCACCTGCGCATGCTTCTTTGAATCCACCCTCACTAGAATTACCACCAGTAGTACCAGAAATAACAAGGATACCCACAAGGATGCCAACAACCACACCACGCGGCAACGCGCCTACAGATACAGATAGCGATGCTATTGTTGGAGGATCTATAGAAACAACAACAAAAAGTTCGAATTCAGCCCCTACGGCGCAGACCGAAGAAACACCACTCGCAAAACTAACAGAGGCGGACATCAACTACCTTCGTCTAATCCACCACTTTCCTCGGACGGACCCATCTATCCTCCTCTTCTCTCCCGCCCACATGCACATTAACATTCTCCCCGCGTACCAAAATAAGGGGTGGGGAAGGAGATTAATCGGTCGGTTGGTGGATTATCTCAAACGAGACAAAGGTTTGACCGCGATATGGCTCGGGATGGATATGAGGAACGATAATGCTCGGAGGTTCTATGAGCATTTAGGGTTCAAGCCGATTGACATTGCTGGTGTTCCAAAACACATTCTAGGGTTGCAGTTCCAAGATTGGATGTGAAGGTGAGAGGGGGAGCTCGAGTTTGGGGGAAAAGGGAACATTTTAGCATTAATCATCAAGAAAACCATATGCCATATGTATGATTGATCAGTGGGAGGTGTAAAATACCATGTATTGCTTGTGGGTATGGGTAATAGACGCATGATGCTCCTAAAAGTCAATGCAGCACCGGTCGCAACGATGAGAAAACAGGCACTCTTTCGTTTTGCAAGCGGATCTAAACTTTGAGAAGCGTGAAAGGAAAAGGAAAGGGAAGGAAGACAGAGAGAGGGGGGGTTGGAATCGGACGTTAAGAGGGGTGGGTATTCCACTTTCCATCGCTTTTCACATACACACGCACATACCAATGATACCAAGCACACTGCCATAACGGCACCCACACACGCAAAAAGAAGAAAGGAAAAAAACTGCGGGGAATGGGTGTTTGTGTGTACTTCCAAATGGGACGTTTAATTCTTCTCAATCGCGTGCTTGTCGGGGCGAGCTGAGAGCTGCTGAGAGCGCGTCGGGTCAGGACCTAGAGAACGAAGAACTGTCTTTCTTATTCTCTCGAGTCTCAATCGAGTTCGAGTCCAAGTCCGTTTGTGGACAATTGCTCCCTTGATCACCGCGCAGGAACAACAAGAATAGTTTGTCCATCGCACAAAATAAAAGAGAGATGGAGGAAAACGTAAGATGGGATGGGTGCAATGACATATCCGGAAGGCCCAATACAGTAAACGTCGCGCTTACGGGTTTCCTAAACCCTATCCTCCACCGATACGCATGGAAGGGGGGGTTCGACGGAGACCTAGGTGATGAGAGATACAATTCAAAAGGGCGAGATAAGCGTCTGGGATGATCATTGCAACACATGCACGTGGGATGTCAAACCAGAGATGGGTAAATTGGACACGGTGAGTGGTTCGACCGGGATTGCTAGATAGAAATTAAGGCAACAAATGATGAACTATTGGGTTCGGTGTTACTTCTGACCGGGTTGTTGACGAGCGGGGCCTGCGTTATTCTCTTCGTCTGGGGGGCCGGGAGTGAGGACTAGATGGGGAATGAAACACGAATGTAGTCAGACGAGGATTTAAAAACGCCGGCGGGATGTTGGTCATCGATGGACTGACCTAGTGCAGCCAAGGCGAGGAGAATGTACACCCAGTATTTCTGGAGGAAGGTCTTTTCTGGGACTGGTTCGACGGGGTTACCCTGCTGAGTGAGTGGAGGCGGGGTACGTAACTGAGGTCTGTTGTGAGGAACGGGTGATTTGGGGTGAGTGGCGTTTGTTCAGGAGATGGGCAGGGCAAGGCAAGAGGGATGAAGCGGCCGAATTGAATCATCGAGGCAAGGCTACTTACAACGGCGGGAGGGTGGGGTATCGCAGTATAAGGGAAGTATTTGTAATAGGTTTCAAGTCGAGAGCCTTCGAGTTTGTTTGTGAGGAACTGGGCTGTTTGGGGCATTGAGCATCGTGGGGAAGTGGACCCAAGAAATAGTCGATTGCGTAGGGAGAGCCATCAGAGGCGAGGTGGAGAGTGATGGCCTCTTTTGACGCATGGATAAGGTGACACTGTTGATGATGGANTTGAGGTCGGGTGAGAGGTGAGAGGGGTGGATCATGACGAGACCAATACGAGATTGAATGAGTCGGGAAAAAGACCGAAGGGTGACAAGTGCTGGGCTCACCGCTTTTACGGAGGAGGTATGCCAGTGGGACTGGTCCTTATCTGACGGACGCTCTAGGGCGAGTTGGTAAAGGGCGTTCTGAAGTTTGTTGTCATTGTAGAGCGACTGGAGGGATGTTGAGAATGCAGAGAAGTCAGTTGGTAGGGTCTCGGAGGGTACGAGGCTGGCACTGGTTCTGGGCCCAGAATGTGGGAGAAGGAGGGAGGCACGTTCTGTGAAGGGCAGGTCTGGTGTGGATGGGACGAGGATACGATGATGTATACGGAAGGATGCGTCTGCTTGAGTCAAGGGAAGAAACGGAAGAAGGAAGAGGAAGAGCATTGTTGGGAGGAGGTGAGTAGCGGAATGGGAAGCAGCGAATGGGAAGGCGTTGTGGTGTGCTATCCTCAAGCTGGCAAACCGACGCGTTTTCCCGGCGGTTGATATAGCGGCAAGAGTCTAGCCGCGTCCACTCACTGGCTCACTTGCAGAATGAATGGCGGCCTATGGGAGGCCTAGGTTGAAGAATCCAGGCAATTGGCGGACGATGGACATTGGTCGCTCAACTACTGGCTCATGCGATAGGCACAGAGAGACATGTGAACATAACTATGGCGGAGAATATTGTCTGTCTTTACTAGAGGTTCACAGCGATATTTGGAAGAGGTTTGTCAGGTGGGCATAGAGAGGGGCCTGGTCCCAAGGTAGTGGCGCGTGTCTCGGTTGGACGTGGGTACAGACTTGAAATAATATCGTCCAATCGCATCGGCCTACCAGTCCACTCTCGCAGCAGAGCGCACAGATGTCATGGCCCGGAAGACGCCTACACGCGTTGGCAGAACACCCTACAACTCGATTCTCTTTTCCCAGCTCCACATCAGACATCCTCTCGACGCCCTCCTCCCCGCTCCCCAGCACCGTCCCTGCGCCCTCTGCTGCTCCCAATACCCTGCAGAGCGGCCAGAGATGAGCGAGGGTGCAACGGGGGGAGGATATAACGGGACGGGAATGGCCTGCTGTGATTGGTGGGCTGTCTGTCCAGGCTTCGAAACGGCGATATGATTGGCTGGTATGGGATGAGTGACCAAGTATTGCTATACTGGGTACTGGCCTGGATCCTTATTGGCCTGGGTGCGAATCGCCTTCATCCTGCGCTATGGTCGAGACCATCTTCACCAATCATAAAGGCCAGACGTTTCAGCCAGTGAGCCCCTTCTTCCCTTTCCCCCCACAACACACCGCTCACTCATCCTCTCTCACTAGCCGTAATTCCTACCCCTCCCCCCAGAAAGCCACCAATGAAATACCGTTCTCCCTCACCAAACAGCTCCCTCCCCACCCCTCCCCGGTCCCCGGGTGCTCTCGAGGCCAACAAAGCTACTGCAAACCTCCTCGACTCCCTCACCGCTTTCTACCAGCAAGAGAGGTATTGGATACACCATACCCGCGCTTCCCTCGAAATCGCTCTCGCAAAGGGCGTAGATGCACAACCAACTCAAATCCCAGATTCACCCTCACCCTCCTCTTCTGTAACTTCTTCCCCGGATTCGGATACTCTATCCGCCGGCGCCGCACCAATCGTCAAGGTCGAACCTTCATCAGCGTCTCTCTTAGACTCCCCACCTTCCTCACCAAGGAAGGCCCTGTGGATGCGACGCAAAGCCGGCATGAAACTCAAACTCGAGAACCTCGCTCCACAGCACCGACGAAGGCGACCGCACCGTGCCCCTCCATCCGAACCCGGTGCCCGCTTGCTCGAGATGTTTTCCGAACTCGTCGATGCACGAATGGAGAGCTGTCAACGCATCTCCAGACTGGTCCGCGATACTCGCGGCCCTGCAAACTTTATATGCTGACTCGAGTGAGTAACATTCTCTCTTGATAATCCCATGTGCCGTGAAGGATATGTGCTCACTACAGTACATATCTGCTTCTAGGCACCCTGTTCTTGTATGAACTGTACTCTCTGCGAGTCGCATCTGCGATCGCCTATTTATCACAACAACACACCACCAACACCAAAACATCACTCCCTCCCCCCACCTTTGCTCCCCCGGATCCATTGTCCCTACAGACGGACGCAGTTGCTTTGCAGAGTGTAGCTTGTGTAGCTTCATCTCGTCATCATGACACATGACAGAGATGGCCGAGGTTGTCGGTGCACGCGATATACTCAAATATATGCGCGACGCCATGTGGAGGGTTCTAGTCGTAGTAGTATTAGTCGTTCGCTTTCGCGCGGTATGGTAGAGCCAAACGTCAGAGGTTGCTGGCATTCTAAAGTTTATGATAGGATTGGCATCGAGTTTCCCGCAGCTTTCCTTCTCCCTTCCCCCCCTGTTAGCTAGCTATATGTTATGTATCGATACGTGTTCTATTGCAATCATTTCGTCTTCTCGTCGGACCTTTTTCTTACTCCATCATGATAAGTGTGTCGGAAATGCGTGATCTGGACCGCTCTACATGTGGCGGTAAGAGTGGTTAATTTGTAGATGTGTTGGGATATTGTACCGAGTTTCCACTGTCGTATTCCATAAAACGAGCGCGGTGTTGGTACGGCGATTCATTGTATTCTTGGAGGCAATTGTGGAGTTCCGAAGCGTTGAGTTCCCGATCGGGTCATACTAGCGAGTCTGGAGCCAATGGGCGGGACTGTGGGGTCGTCCGACCGGCCTAGCCAATGACTGCGTGTGTGAATCTTTCCAAATCAAGAACTGCTGACAAAGCGGAGAGGTGTCGGTTGCGACTTAGTGCCACCGCCACACAAACCGCTCTCAGACTTGGACCATAAACAGGTAAGAGTATACTCGTATTCAGTATACGATACTAGGCTTAGTGACTTCTTTGACGCCAGATACTATCAATCCTTCATCCAGACTCTCAACACAATCTCTCCAGAGGCTGTGATCTTGCAGCTCCATTTCATCTTTATCTTCTCGACTCGTACCCTCTTCATGTCTGCGCGCTATGCTCCCCTCCCGAACCCACACACGGACCCTACTGCGGAGAACGAGATGGAGGCAGCCTTTGACGACTCTGATGACGAAGAAGACACCCTAGCAGTACATGCTCCCAACCGTAATGGATACCACTCCCTACCCAGAGACGACCCCTTCACACCAGATGCCGAGACTCCTGCCACCACAAGACCAACACCCAACACTGGAACGTACGACTTTGAGAACGTAGACTATGACTACATACGACCCCCACCCGGCTCACCTCCTGGACCCTCATCAAGAGCACTGCCCAACGAGTTCGGCAATACAAATGGACAAGTCCCTTCCTTCCAGCAGGTGCCTACAGACTCTGAGAGGTACAGACGAGGTTGGTTCTCAAGAGCCGCCACATCCGTCCTGCCCAGTCACTATGTCCAACGCTTGGGGTTGGCCCCTCAAATTCCTTCCGGCGCTGTTGGAGGCGGCACCTCCAACGATGGTGTATTTGCCAACGTAACAGCCAAGCCCTCCAGACCCGTACGAATACAAGAGGGTACGTTTCATCTTTACACGCCCACTGCCCTCGGATGATCTGATCTAAAAACAAACAAAACTCGCATTTACGGTGCCTATCATATACACATCGTGGCTTCGTTTTCATTTTGTGGATCTTTTTTAGGCGACGAGAGCTATCTTGTTCCGGAAGAGACACAGAAAGAAGCTCCTCCGTCGTATGCTTCTGCGCAAGCAGATTCCGTGCCACCATATTGGGAAACAACAATCCACGCACCGTCATCATCGAACACACCTGGAGATATGATCATAGATGGGCTCGCCACTGGTTCTTTGTTCTCCTTCCTCTGGAACATGCTTGTTTCCATCTCTTTCCAATTCGTCGGGTTCCTCCTTACCTATCTCCTCCATACAACCCATGCAGCCAAACTCGGGTCTCGCGCCGGATTAGGAGTGACGTTGATCCAATATGGATTTGCAATGCGTGGGAGAGCGGATGATTTGGGTGATCAGGCTGGATGGGGATCTGGGAGACCGAGCGCTCCTCCCACACCGACCTTTGGGACTTTTGCAGAGGCGGAGGAGTATTACAAGCATCATAATTCGTCGTCGATGGGAATGGGATCGGAGATGGGTATGGGTGCCATTTCACAGGCAACTACCTCGTCTGGTCCTGATCCAAATATGATGTTGGGGGATGTCACTACGGAGTGGTTATCATTTTTCCTAATGACAGTTGGTGAGTCTTTTTTGACTATTTAGTTTGTTTGACTGTACTCCCTCCCTCCTTCCGTTCCGCCCGCGACCCGATTCTCGCTTGCGGATTTTGCCCTTTTTTGTTTTTGTGATCCTTGAAGGATTTGGGTTTTCATATCCTAATACTTTATACTATCACGATTATCACATTGCTAATCGGACTTTGCCATCTCCCTTTCCCTCGTCCCCCCCTCCCTCCCCTTTTCCACGTTGTGGATGATATGGGTAATATGGGTAATTTATGGGAATCGCGGCTGGGATAATCTAGGATGGTTCATCCTTCTCACGTCTCTCCTCGGGTTTTGGCGAGTGAAACGATGGGAACGCAGCATTCTCTCGACTCAACAACAGGACCACCCCATTTCGTCAACTTCACCCGTTGAAGAAGCCAGAATACTCGAAAATCTACGGAACGTGTTCGGCGGAGTGGTTACTTCCAGTACTACTCCTCGGTCTTCCGGGTTTGGGTTTCCCGGAGCCCGGGGTGGAAGGTCGAGGTTTATCCATGCGGATTTGAGGGAGAGTCTTGAAGGGGAAGGACGGAGGGAAAGAGGTGGGGATGGGGATAGGGATGGGGAGGATGAGAGGGAGAGAGAGGTGGATGTGGATGAGGACGAGGATGTGATTAATCCGATGAGGGATGCTCAAGGTCAATATATTATTCCTATTGATCCTAATGATGAAGAACAGACGGGGAGGATTGTTAGGGCGTTGGCGGATGAGGCACGGTTACAGAGAGATCTGAGAGCCGCTGGGTTGCTTTGATGTTCGTGTCAAATTATACCTTGCTTCTTTTTTCCTCCTTCCTCTCAAGAGGTTTTGCCCTTCCGATTCCGCCGTGTGTTTGACTTCACCTTGACATTACGGAGTTGAGCCCCCTCATCTCACATCTCACACCCCTTGTCGTATTGGCTTTTTGTTGCTTGTAATTATAATACATTTTCTTCTTTTCCTCCCTATCGCCTCCCCGCGAATTCAGCTTGTTGGACTTTTTATTCCCTTTTTTTCTTGCTTTCTTGCGTCGTATTGGTATTCCTCCCTCACTCCCTCCCCCTCTCCCTCAGGCGGGAGCAGATGATATATCCCCTACGTAGACCGACACATGGCGCGGCTGCTTCTGTGCAGAGATGAGGAGTCGGATTTTTGCGGTGTAGGTGTGCCTATACGTATATGGTAGACGGCTATCACATTACATCGTTCATTCCTTTCCCTTTGTCCGTATACTCACACTCGCATTCCCTTGAGCTTACTTGCGAAGCTTGTGATAGTTTGTCTTTTTCCCTCTTGTGCATTTATTCGAGAGCTGGACGGTTCGAACGTGGTTTGGTTTATCTTACATCTTAACTGCTCCTCTCGCACTGGTGCAGGTCTTAATCCCCTTTGCTTCATGATCACCTTTTTCTCATTAACGTGGTTTTCTTTTTTTTGTGTACGCTGTTTTGAATATTCCTTCTTCTTGGTTCCCCCCAATTATTCTGAACATCATAACCCTCTTGTCGCTTTGTATACTAGTACCAGATTTTCCAAAGAGTATCGTGCATATTGGTTTCCCCAATCAAAGTCGAGGTCCTCTCGACCTCGTCAATATCGATACTTCACCCCGTTGCATTTCGTTAGATTCTCTGGAGCACTCGACTGTCAAGTATATCATTTGTCGTCATCATCTATATCCCACGTTGGTCATGATACAACAACAGCATCCAAGATCCAAGACATCCTGGACCCACAACGCCCTCTCCATCATGCATCATCCCCTGACAATGACATACTCCCGAAACCCAATTCTTATCCCTAAACTTTATCCTCTTATCCTTATCCACTATCCACAATTCAGCACCCAGCATCCAGGTTCCACGAATACACATCTCCGTCATCAACTGGGCTCCTCCTAGCCCATGCCATGATACTCCAACTCCATCCTTACAAAAAAAAACCCGTCCCTTTTTCCACCCCTTTTTTCTTGCTTTCTAATCTCTAATCCGCGTTCGTCCAGACTGTATGCATCTCCTTCTTGAACGGTTCCAGAGTGAACTCGAGAGCAGAACAAGGATACGAGATTTCGAATTTCTCCAATACGGAAGGGTGTAAGATACCCAATAACCCGATTTCGATATCACCAGAGGTACTGTCGAGTAGTGGACTCTGTTGGATGGTGCGTTTGATGGTCTGGATGGTGGAGTGTCCTTTGCCTGCTTGGTGGCCTTCCGGGGGCGGACGGAAGTAGATTGTTGCTGCGCGGCCTGGGAAGAAAGTCGGGTCTGAAAGAGAAAAGAAAATGAAAAAGAGAATAATCATCAGTCATCAGGTCGTGGTTCATGCATGGGTCAAAGTAAAATCAAAACCAAGACAAAGAAATAAAACACGGGTGAGGGAGGAGGGGGGTTAGAAGGTATCTCCCAGCTGTGATAAAGTGGAAAGAAAGAAAGAAAAGGAGATAGGTACCGTCTCGTTCTTTGATGTAGTACCCCGTCGCGGCTTTATCATCCGTACTCTGAATCCTCGGCACCTCCAACATCAACATGATCCTATCCAACATCCCATGCACAACCTCGAACCCTGCCGTCTTGTTACACCATACCGCCGACGCATGTCGCACGTTCCTAGATTGTCTCTCTCTCGTCACGTCTTTGAAAACAACATCATTGACGTCAAAGATCTTGATAGGCAGCGCATGCGAACGGTTTTCACGGACGGTTTTGAGAAGGCCTGGGAGGAGGGAGGTTCGGACGACTTGGAATTCCAGTGTTTTGGGGTTCCCGATTTTGACGACTTGGCTGCCGTCGTCTTTACGGTTCAGCCAATCAAAGTTCTCCTCATGAGAGCACTGGAACGGGTTGATGATCGTGTCGTGAATAAGTTTAGGTCTGCTAGGAGAGATAATCAAAGGGATGATGGAGACCCACCAAGCTGAAAGGGAACACTTCCACCCAACCTGCTTGGGCCCATTCTTTCCGGACGATATCCGTCAGCTTGCTGACAGCCAACGGCTGGGCCACCGTGCTGGTTGGAGGGAATGCGTCAGGGAGATTATTGAATCCATAGGCGATAGCAGCGTCTTCCATCAAGTCACATTCATGCATGATGTCTGGCCTTGTTGGAGGGATCCGAACATCTACTTCATCAGGATCGGAAGCACTGGGTGAAGCCTGCAAAGTCATGCGTTCGAGGAGTTTGGATACCTCGGAAGAATCGAGATTGAGAGCGGTGCAGGAGTTGATGTAGGATGGATGGGCTTTCATTGGCTTATAAGAGAGATCGGGGGTGATACGAGTGGTACCGTCGGGATAGACCATTTTACAAGGTTCAACTCTGATCAAAGAAGGTGGGCTCTAAGTTTTAAAGCTTGAATTTTCGAGAATCCGAGGAACACTCACGTATAGGGAACCTCGCAATACTCGGAGAACATCGTCGATACAATGGCTACGACGATATTGAGCTTGGTTTCGTCTGTAGCTGTGACATCTATGAAGACATTGCGGGTATTCAGCGTGATCTTGCTATGATCAGAGTTGATAATTGGGGGCATAGAGGCCACTTGTCGTTTCGTGTCATAGATGATGGGGTAGACAGGTGAATCCTTGATGATGGGAAGATATTTCGAAAGGTGCTTCTCCGACTACGACAAGTTAGTGTGAGAGGCATGACTGAGCCAACGGTGCGAACATTGACTGACCTCGTACACCGTCATAAGTTCCTCTGCCGTGTACTCCTTCTCTTTCGAGAGGGGAATGAACTTGATATCCTTCGGAGGTCTGGCCTCATATGAGAACGGAGGTTGTAGTTTATCCAAGTCGTGAGTTCCGATCGCGACAAATTGTCTACGTCTGCAGATATTTTGATGCAGCTTGTCTTGAAGGTCAATGAAGGATTCATAGGATCTCTGTGTGAAAGTGACGTTGCGGAGAATTGCACATGCGAAGAAAGGTCTGATTTGTTTCGTCTTCGCGGAAGGTGAATCATTGAGCACAGGTCATAGAATGTGAGAGAACACACTTCTGGGGCAATATTCGCAGTCACCAGGTTGGCTTCTCCGCCTTCGGGGTAGACTAGCTTGTACAGAGGAGGTTTATCCTTTCCGAGGTACGTTCTGAGGGCTCTTGAAATCCCCTCAATACATAGCAGATCATATCTAAATCGATGGTTTTGCGCTGGGAACGGTAAGCGAATCAATGGAGGTACGAACCTATTGGCTGGTATCTCTATTTTCAGTTGCTACGGACATACGAAAAGATTATTAAACAATCCGCGATATTAAGCGAATAACAACTCACCGGACGTTCCGCAGGAAGACCCTTCTTGATATTCGCCTCAACCTCCTCCGTGGTCTGTCATGTCCTAGATGCTTGAGAGAGACAGCAACAAAATACATGAGGTAGCCACATACATCTTCATCAAGCTCAAGTCCGAACTCGAAGAGGAGTTTGTCAAACTCCTCGGGGCCTACAAGCGAGTGTCAAAGTCTAAGTCTGTAAGAAATACAATTTTCCGCTCACTGTAACTGTAACCAAGTCTCTCCCAGAGATCTTCCTTGTCTACAGCGATAGTGGGCATTCTCTATTGCAGAAGTTTTCAGTGTTCACGCGAAAGTTGTCTCAGTAGCAAAGCGTAGAGAGATGGTCTAAGATGCTTTTAAGATGTGCAATGATGAACAGTACGCTCCGATCGAGTCAGATCTTATCTGGTTTTGGCGCCTTTTCTCGCAGATTAGATTTAGTATAACTTGGATTAGTATAACTTGGATAAATCAACAATGTGGCAACTTCTGGTATTCATCCGAGTCCTACACATTGTGGGGCAGGTACAGTACATAGGAACAAGTAGAGTGTACAAAATAGTATAACGACATCCATTTACTTCCGATAGAACTAATGAGAGGAAAGTGAGCAAACTTCGCGGCATGATGCAACGAAGACTTACGTTTCTGCGGAAGTTGAACCAAAGAGAAAGGCATCCTCTATCAAAGCTACTTCGGAAGCCACTGCGAGGCACGTTTAGTATGGGAGGTGCATGCCGATAAAAGGGATAGCGTACCGTTTGTGAGAGAATTCCCATTCACGATTGACAATTCGGAAGGCAATGTCTTCGTAAGGTGGGCCTGCAGTGAAATGCAGTAACACCGTTTCGTCATTCCCAGGCTCCTTGACAATCTTGTACGAAGGCGCCTTGGATTTGTCGATAAGATCAGGATAGAAGATATTGAACTAATGGACATTGTGTCAACATGGGCCAACTCCAAACGCCGCATGAATGCATACCTTATATCCTTGTACAACTTTTGGTGGGGGATTATCGGTGCTAAGCCAGAGGTGAGTTACTATAAACTCCTGCGAGGTGTAGACACTTACTCGTAGTGAGTTTGGTTGTATTTATTCCACTCGTACCCAGTGTGCACGCGATTGAAGTACCTGGGTTTACGAGGCCGGTATTTGTCTTCCCAGTTGTAGGTCGTAGGATGCGCGATATTCTCTTCGACATTGAATAATTCCTCCTCTTCGTCCAATTCTTTCTCGGCCTCCATTCGGTACAACGCCTCGGATGCCATTTCTGCACCAACAGCTGCCTCGATGTCCTGTTCCTCCGCTGATGTGGCTTGTGCGGTTTTGGGCACAAACCGTGAAGCTGCAACAGAACGCCGTTGCTCCATCTGACGGAAAGAAGGATCAGGTTTTGATTCTACGAAAATTGGCCCATCTACTCACCAAGGATCTTAGGTCCTCTAATTCGGTCACTATATCGATTTGTCTTTCCTCATACGGCAGTTTACGAATGTCAAGGAGTGGTGGACTCATAGACCTATCATACGCTTCGACATCCTCTGCTGGAGCCACTTCTTGGGCCGACGTAACTTCCGGCACTGGTCGCTTTTCACCCTTCGCAGCAGATTTAGCAACACCTGCCAGCAATTCCTCCTGTGCCTGTAAGGCTTCGTCGCGCTGACGCTTGCGAAGTTGTTCCAGACGGTTCCGAACGACAACTTCGTGGAGTGTTTTCAGCTGAGCCTACGAAAGAGGTGAGATGCCTATTGGTTGAGAGACATGTGAGATGTCATACCTTAGCCTTCCATACAATGAGCTTCTTCAGGAGGCCTTCCCAGTAATCAACGTCAATAGGTTCGCCGCTGCCGAGTTTCAATTGGATTTGCTTTTGAAGGGCGACAAGGTGATCGTAGGATTTCCCTTGAAGAAGAGCGGTAATGTCCGCTTCAACAGCAGCGGCGGCCTCCATTCCCATTCGCTGGTTGGCTTTGACACGATCGAGTGCATCTTTGACAACCACCATCATATGCTGAGTTCAAGTAAGCTTCATATCACGGAGATGGAATATGTGAAGTAACGCACAGTCCAAAACTCTATGTTCGTTTCGGATTGTTCCAGTGTCAGGTACCGTTGAATGTCATCATGTAACTCCTCGATTTGAAGAGGTGAAAGACTCTGCTGAAAGGATGAGTTGGAATCGTCTAAACATTGTTATGGTACCCACATCGAGAATGTTGTACGGCTCATCCAGATCAATTTCCAGTTCCTCGTCGTCGATTTGTTCCTCTTCGTCTGTTGGAGGGTTCATATATCGAAGGTTCAACGCTAGGAAGTCGATAGCTTTTGCTCGTTTCTCTTTGATTCTGATTGCGGCCCTGGTACGCTCTTGTTCAAGCTGGAAGTCCTCCTCCTTTGCGAGCCAATCCGCCATTTGAGCCGACTCAGCCAACCTCTGCATCTTGATTTCGTCCTCCTCTCTCAACCTCTGCTCCGCCTCTCTCTCAGCCCTCCTCTTATTCAACCTCTCCAGCTCTTCCTTCGCTTCTTGTCTTCGAATTGCATCCTTCCGCTGCGCCTCTGCCAGAGTTAACCCGGATTTCCTATCTTTCTCGTTCTTCTTGTGCCAACGGAATTGCTGGCCTAAATTGACATCATGGAATGGGTTGTCGGTTGCGCTATACACGCTCAATTCTGCAACTTGACGGGCCTCTTCTTCCTCTCTCATCCGCTTCTTCTCAGCTTTGCGAAGTTTTCGCTCCTCTGA
The DNA here is from genome assembly GCA_027627245.1 of Meripilus lineatus. Lineage (NCBI taxonomy): Eukaryota > Fungi > Basidiomycota > Agaricomycetes > Polyporales > Meripilaceae > Meripilus > Meripilus lineatus. Next base: position 47,068 of record JANAWD010000012.1, on the reverse strand, counting down.
CTTGTCGCGCTTCCGTCTGCATATTCATGTTAATGACAGCCAATGTGTCAGCTGGTACGAGTGACACCTACTTTTTCTTGTCTTCATCCCGGTCTCTGCTACGACTCCTATCCCTCCTTCTCCTCGAAGATCCCTCTTCTCTTTCAGGGCTTCTACTCCTGTCCCTCCTCCGTTTTCTCCTGTCGTCTGTGTCATGGTCATCGCGTCGAGAGGACTTCCTGTCACGTTCGCGAGACCGGTCACGTCGCCTTCCTTCGTCTCGTGGGCGGGGGGATGCTGACCGTGAACGATATCCTGCCATGTCACTACGCCAGATATGAAGCTGGACTCACAGTAGATAGATAAATAAACTTGAGATCGAGTTGGCAGTGGGTCAAGGCGATGGTTGTTGGAAGAAAGAGCAGCCACCGCAATAAACGCTCATAAATACGCATTATTGCGGATATTCGGGGGACTCGAGGCCAAGGTCCGTTTAACACTTGACCACAACGTGAACACCTTTCTTGCGGTTTTTCGGTGTAAGGCTATCCTCTTTTCTGACTGGTTCTCTCCGTGTTATATTCGGCTCTTGGTGTCTCTTTTCAAGACAATACAGCGCACTTTGTTCTGCGCCCCTACTGATCGGAAGTCTTGAACACCCCAGGTTCCGAATTCCCGAGTCTTCTTACCTCGCACAGAGACATCGTGGCCATCGTTGGGTCGTCGTTTTCTCAGAAGTATTAATCTTATACACTTTACGCTGTATGAGGCTCAGCTGGTGCCACTTCGATATCTAGTCTAATGGCATCAGTCTGGCGTTCTCAATCTCGGCATCTTCGTCGACTTCAGACATTCACTCGATCCGTGAAAACCCAAGCCCGTTATGACTATGTCCCACAGGACGACCAAAGTGATAGGTCACCGTATGCCACTCCGGCAGGCATTGCGACACCTCGACAGGTGACTATATGGTGCTTCACGGTCTGCTCCGAATGGTCTCATATCCCGCCATTTCCTAGCTGGCGCAATTTCTTGACGAGTACGTCATTGGGCAGGAGAATGCGAAGAAGGTCTTGTCGGTTGCGTATGTCCCACTCTTATTTTTAGAAGTATCTCCAAATATTGAATATCCCTTTTCCTAGCGTGTTTAATCACTATAACCGAGTGCGAGCCAACCTGTCTGCCCTAGAGAGGGAGGAGAGTCTGCAGTATGCCGAGCAGCTTGATGAAGAGAGTGCGTTTTCTCGAGACACTCTTTCATTTGTTCCAGTTACTCATGAATTTGTGTAGGTGGTGTTTCACCCGCACATGTACATCCCCATCCACACCGAGTTCCGTTGGCTTCCGTTCCCCTCCATTCGCATCAAAACTTCCCGCTATTCGAGAAGAGCAACGTTCTTGTCATGTGCGCAGTGCCCTACGTCTTTGCTTGCTATATCTTGTTCATGAGATCTCTTGGTTACTAGTGGACCGACGGGTTCTGGTAAGTAGCAACATTGTTTGCGACGTGCGCACTTCAAGATTCGATTTCATAGGGAAGACTCTCTTGGCAAGAACCCTGGCTAGGGTGCTCGATGTTCCCTTCTCCGTTAGTGATGCCACCTCGTTCACACAGGTAAGTCCCTACAGCCATTTTTGGAGTTCGGATATTATAAATCCCGCCCCTCTAGGCGGGTTGTATGTGTTTTGCTTGTCTATTTGCATACATGGGCTGATACCCAGAAAAGATGTAGGAGATGATGTAGACACCTGCATACAACGATTGGTACGTGTTCATCGAAGCCTCCTATATCTTGACTGAACGCAATAAGTGCAGCTACAAGCAGCGAATTGGGATCCATTTCGTGCCAGGTGAGAGGGTATCAGTGTCTGTGCCACGCTCCTTATAAAAGCCATGGAACAGCATGGGTATCGTTTATATAGATGAGATTGACAAAGTGGCACGAAAGAACTCAGGTCTGGAAGGGACCCGCGATGTCGGTGGTGAAGGCGTCCAACAAGCCCTTTTACGGATGATGGAAGGCTCAGTTGTAACCATTCAAGGGAAAGGAGGCGGGGAAGCACCTCCTCTAGGTGGGGAAGGTCGCTCCAGATCTGGACAACGTGGTAATTTGAATGTAACAGGTATGTTGGACGAGTGTATACAACCCATTCGTGAACTCAGCACTTACCGAATTCCCATCCCAGCAAGGCCGGATTCGTACTCAATAGATACCTCAAACGTCCTCTTTATTGTGAGTGGCGCATTCGTGGGTCTGGACAAGATCATCGGAAGACGAATGTATAAAGGGGTAGGTCCATATGTTGGACGCGGAGGCGTTGTGTTACTGAACATTCCCTAGTCAATCGGATTTACAGCGAATCTCAAATCCTCATCCGATGACGAGAGTTCGCGCTATCCGTTTTTCACCCCAAATCGATCGATACCCAACATCCTTGACCACGTTGAGCCCGCCGACCTTGTCAAATATGGGTGCGCATATATTCGTTTACATTAGATTTACAGCTGACGACCGCTCTTTCTTCTCAGATTCATCCCTGAATTTGTGTCACGGCTTCCCTCATTAACTACCTTAGCACCTCTTACTCCTCATGATCTGCGCCGCGTCTTGACTGAAGTCAGGGGATCACTTGTCTCCCAATACACAGCTTTATTCGGGTACTCGGGTGTCGAAATTCGGTTTTCGAGCAGGGCTCTAGATGAAATTTGTCATAAAGCTGCAGAGAGGGGAGGAGGTGCTAGAGGGCTGAGAGGGATTATGGTGAGTATTGACATGCCGCCGAGAGCACTGCTAAATCCATGCCGTTCTCAGGAAACATTACTATTGGATTCTATGTACGAAGTACCGTGCGTTCTTGTTCTTCTGTTTCTGTTATAATGAGCTGAAAATGATTCATCTCTTGCAGTGGCTCGGTAAGTCATGTTTTGGTGCTCTCTGTTTCGTCGACACCGTCTCACGGAGTTGTAGACGACACGACACGTGCTCATCACGGATGAGGTGGTTCGGGGAGAACGTCCGGCGATATATTGGCCAGCGGGTCAAGCTTCAGCATTTTGGGCAGCATGGGCAGACGAAGAGGAAAAGCGACCGTCACAGATCGTGTAACGACGATATTCTTCGCATACCCTTGCTCCTCAGGGCTCAGTACTCAGCGCTCAGCGCTTGGTTCTGATGTAGTAATAATTGTATCATGGCAAAGAATGTTCAATCGCACATCGGGTTCAGAAACAACAAATATAGGTGGGTATGAAGCACAAAAAGTAGGTCACGAGAAACTGGAACTCCGATGCGTCTGCCGTAAAAACACTATGATTACTCTCGAGGATTTAAAACGAAGATCAAGTCGATACAATTGGGTTTACTCCTTTTCCTCCTCCTTCGGTTCTTCCTTTACCTCTTCTTTGGCCTCTTCCTTTACCTCCTCCTTTGGCTCCTCCTTTGGCTCCTCCGCTGGTTCAGCCGGTTTAGCCTCTGCCTCTGATTGTACGGCACTGGCGTTGATCGCCTGGACTTCCTCGAATTTGGCCTTGAACTCCTGAGCATCTATTTGAGGGTGTCGATTTCAATGTCCACAGGTAATAGTGGTATCTCAAGGAATCTCACTTTCGGCATTTGCGAAACGAATTGCAAGAGTCTCAGACGTAGGAGGGCTCTCAGAATAATCAGCCAGGACTTTCCACACCCAACTTCTATCTGATCCAATGTTGGGTTGAAGCTTCATGTCCGCGGAAACTAGGACATACATGTGAGATCTTTCAAATCGAGTGGCCACAAAAGACGAACTGACCTAGATGGTTCGCGCAGACCTTCAATGTCTTATCGCGCCTCATCACTAGACGAACTTTCTTTGTCTCTCTGTGCTGAAGGAGTCTGACGTCCCCAGTGCCTCTTTCCTTCCATTCAGATGATTCGGAGACAAAGCGGAAGAGCTTTGCCCTCCTATTATGCCGCTTTTAATGATGAATTCACAAGAAGTGAAGATAATCACGTACATCTTGAAAAGAACATCTTCATCTTCTTCGTTTGTCTTTGTCTCAACTTGCTCTGTAAGCTTGATGACAGGCTCAAAGTGGGGATCGTGCTCTTCGTCCTATGTGAAGAAAATGTGGCCCATGTCAGTATCTCAGTGGGATCTCATTACACTCAACCGAGCGCGATCTCGTGAGTGTAATGAATCGCGAACATCCTCGAAATGCAAACGTGAGGAAGATGTACACTTACGCGGGGAGCCAGAGGGTCTTCAGTCATTGTTAATAGTTTCGTGAAAAATCGAGTGGAGGTGGTGAAAGAGATGGGATTGAGATTATTCGAGAAGGGGTTCCTCGTCTGCCTCTGGACGCCGGTCTGCAGAGATCTGATTACCTTCAAATTTACCGCCAGGACCCCGGTGCAACCCTAAATTCTGGGTGACTGGGGGTTCTGCACACGTATTCTGTTGCCACATCTGCTTCGCTTCTGCCACCCAACAAGTCCGAGTCCGAGTCGCAGGTATACTTCGTCAACTGGTTTCTATTATCCTAATATCTGGTTTCTTCCGTTCACAACAATGTCACGACTATATACCCGAACTCTTGCTTTATGGCTCTCTATTCTCTGTATATTGCCGGCATTCGTTGCAGCCCACATGATAGACATTCCGGCTTCAAAGAAGGAGTGCTTCTTCGAGGATTTACACGTCAATGACAAGGTACATTTTCGCCAAAACCACCCGTTTCATATTCCAACATATACGGTTCTATAGATGACAGTAACATACCAAGTAGGGGGCGGCGGTCACTTGGATATTGATTTCTGGGTATGTATCTATTGGGGTTGGAACACCTCGAATTCCTGTAAACTAATTATGAACAGCTGGCGGACCCAGATAATCACGCCTTGGCAAAACATATCAAAGAAACCACGGGAACCGTTTCAATAACAGCCGAGAAAGACGGTCGCCATGAATTCTGTTTCTCGAACCAAATGAGCACCGTAGTGGACAAAATCGTTAGGTGTGCACACTGTCCATCGAATTTCTTTATGGATTCAGCAACTGAGACTCTTCCATAGTTTCAACGTCCATGGCGTGATATACGTTGATTCAGATGGTGAATCTCCTACTTGCACACGTTAGCATGGTTCCATGGATACTAAACTTCGCACGTATCAACAGATACCGTGGCACCCATCGAACGGGAGATTCGTGCTCTTGCGGCTGGTCTTACAGCTGTGAAGGATGAACAGGAGTATATCGTGGTTCGCGAAAGAACTCATAGAAACACTGCCGAATCCACGAACTCACGAGTGAAGTGGTGGTCAGTGATGCAGGCCATCGTGCTCTTCCTCGTGGTAGCGTGGCAGGTATACTACCTCAAGGTAAATACCTTATCCCTTCACAGTGTTGTCGCAACTATTTACACAACGAATTCCTATAGTCGTTCTTCGAGGTCAAGCGGGCATTCTAGTCACTTCTTGTATCTCATCGTATATATTCGGAGCAATTCCATTTCCTCAGATTCTCTCGCAGGCTCTTCGCTTTCGAGGCGGCAATCCGGACAGCCCACACTCTGCGCAAGCAAGACTGGGTTTTATCAATCCAGCGTTTGTAATTTCACAACCCGAACATACAGTACATGCAATATCCAGTTCTCGAGAAGAGAGGCTCATTCGATCGTAAGGCGAGTAGATGAACATACCATAAGCTATCAAGCTATCTATCATATCAAAAGGGAGAATAAAGGGTGGGTATACATGAAGAATTGTAAAAAGCACAACAATAAGGAAACGTGAACATAAACAAAAACATCAATTCGTGAATTTTCATAGATGTGATCGTGCGAATGGACTGTACAAGGGACCTGCCCCATAGCATTGTGAGTTGCGCGCTGGTTTATCTCCAAGATGGTCTGGAGCTTGCATTCGAACGAAAGCTGATATCCGCACTACTGTTCGGGTCGAAGGACCTGAGTTTCGACTGGGAGACCTTGGAAGCTTGAGCGATAGCGAGAAGTGAAGCCCTCTTCGGTCTCTTTGCTGGAGATCGTTCGAGTGCAATCCTCCTTGGTCCGCCGGACATGCTCTTTCCCAAGCTGCTGCCACCCGCCATTGCTGTTGGGGACAATTGAGGAATCAAACTCGATCGCCTCCGCGGTCTTTCCACTCGCATCGGGCCAATATTGGATCTTCTTCGTCCACTTTTACTTGAGCTTAATCCGACAACTTTGGGAGACATGGGCGCCCTCTTTGTGGGGCTCATGTGCTTGTCGCGGATTTTCGGAACATGAAGGGAACTGACACCTCCGCCTGTACTGCTCGAAGAGCTCGTGGGCGATGGTACTCGGTTCATATTGCGAGCTGTCAAAGGAGATTTTCGTCGAGGCGATCCCTGGCTCAGGGCGCGTTCCTCATCGTCTTCAGCCAGACTTCCCAACGTTGAAACGCGCGCGCGCGATTTCAAGAACCCAGGATTCAGATGACTCGACCTGGGCCTCTTTGCAAGGGGCCTGTATCCATCACCGAAAATGGAGGAAGTAGACGCGTTGTGGTCTCGCGATGTGTTGGAAAGGAAGCTAAGGCTGAAACTTTCATCAGTCTTCTCGTCTTCCCATTCGCTTTCGGATCCTGCGATAGATACGTTCCTACGGGATCCTGATAAAGGGATAGATGAAGCAGGAGGATCGGATGGTGATGTGAAGACGGTGATGGCATCTTTGTCTGTTGCAGTTACAGCGATGGTTGGGGCAGAACCTAATCCGCCATCATCGATGTCCCCTTGCCCTTCCTCGTCCCGCCAATGCACCCCTTTCTTCTTCCCTTTGTTGTTATCTGAAACGCGTCGATAAGGGAGACCGCCGAAGCTAGTACGAAGGGACTTCCTAGGGCTCTTGTGGGCTTTGCGTAACGGAGATCCGATAGTCGAGCCAAACGACGAAGAACGTCGTGATGACTTTGGCTTGGACTGCAGGACTGCGGGGCCGGAGGATACACGACCATGTCCCAGAGTCGTTGGGTACCCTTTGAAAGTGTCCAGAGAGAAACTAGCCTGTGGATTGGGAGCTAACGCGTATTGCGCGGTGGTATGTCCGAGGAGCGCCTTGAAGGCCTCATCGTTCCCGTCTGCGATATTTTTGAGTGAGATCGCGAGTGCTTTGACTGTGGCCTCCATGCCATCCTTTCCTTCTTCGGCCGCGGTCTTCAGGATCCGACTAGCTTCTCCAAGCATGACTGTGCACCTCCCCACCATTCCAATCAAATTCACTACTGTCTCCGTTTGTGCCTCAACTGACTGTTGCAGCGCGTCCCGCTGCGCTTCAGCCTTGACACGATCCATCTCGCTCTTTCGCCATCGGGCATCGAGCTTGACGTTATCAATAGAAGCCTCATCGAGCTTGTCGGATCGTCTTTCGCTGACTGCGCGGAGCGTGGCCTCGAACATGGCACCCGAGTTACTAGATCGCTGAAGTCGAACATGAAGTGCGGATTGGGGTTTGACAGCTTGTTCTTCGGGTTCAGCCAAAGCTTTTAGCAATCCTCGCTCTGCTTCCAGATCCGCGGGGAGAGGTTCACCAGACGAGGACGCCTGGGAATCCAAAGCCATGAGCCGAGCACGGATGACTTTGAGTTTGGTTTCTGCGACGGAGATTTTGCCTGCGCATGTTCCGCCGTCCGCAAGAGAAGGTTGCGTCTGCGTCATCTTGAGCTGCATATCGTTCTTTGCCCTCTCCACTTCGAGTAACGCCTCCTTCTTTCGCCTGTGCTCTTTCTCCGCCTCTGCATCCCTTTTTCCTGCCAACTTGGCTTTAAGCTCGGAAACCTCGAGGTTGAGGCGCGTGATCGCCTCGACGTATTGACCAACGTGTCGGTCAACATTGACGACATTACGAGTTACGACCTTGGTCTTGATCTTCGTCGCTCGTTCGGCATAAACTAGGGTGTTGTGGGTGTCATCGAAATGGAGGGACGTGGGTGCAACGCAAACGATCATGACCGTTTTACAATTTCCCCCAAGGGAGAACTTGAGCAACCTGGTGAGCTTGCTGTTGCGGTATGGCACATGACGAACAGCTCCTCCACTCTCGCAAAGGGCATTGATGCAATTCCCCAGAGCGAGCAACGACTTGTTGATATTAGCACCCTCAACCATTCGTTGACCCATATTAGTCGTTGCTGCGGCACGTTCGCTACCTGCGAGATCGATGATGGAGAGGGTACCCATAGTACGCTGTTCAGTAATAGAAGCAGTACGAGGGGACTGTGTGACATGAACTTGAAGAACTGCGTGTGACCGCGAAGACGTCTCATTAGCATGAGTCGGAGATTGTGTCCTCCGCGAGTTTCCTTGAAGAACGATCTGCTTGACTTCATCCGCGTTCATAGGTCTGAGTTCTACAAGACCGACAACCTTCACGACTTTGTCTTCGCGAATTTGCAGGCCACCACGCGGTGTCGGCGTGCCTGTTTCCGCAAGTAAATCTCGGATTTCTTCATTGTAGATTTCGAGGAAGGTGACCATGACGTCGACGTTATGATCTTCCTTTCTGTCTTCGATCATTTGAAAGAGGTCGGCCATTGTAGAATAGATGATTCCTGGGTCTGAGTCTGTCCCGCTGATGGTATGTGTTTTGCCACACCCGGTAGCCTGAAAGGGTGGGTCTGTTAACTACATTCCGTACCTAAGATGAATGGTATTCAGGAACTCACTCCATAGGCAAAGATAGTCGCGTTGAACCCTTCCAAGAGGTTGCTGAGTAGTGGTTTTGCAGTTCCTTCGTATACGTCTTGCTGCCGTGCTTCATGATTGAACACCCGATCGAAAATGAAACGTCTGTCTTTGTATCGCTTCGTGCCTGGTGGTACAAATCCCCTCTCCACGAACGCCCTTGACGGATCCTTCTCCTCAGGATCAAAAGTAAGGACGCGGTCGTCAACGATCTCCACAATATTCCGAACGTTGGATTGGGTGACAACCGACTTTGGGGCAGAGAGTGCGCCATCCCCTCGAATGCACGAATCATACACGGTCTCTGGAAGCCTTGCAGCCTCAAAGGCCGTGGGTGGACGGACCCGCACTGGGATCGCGATCCGAGCTTTTAAGGAACGCGCTTTCTTTCTGAGTAGATGAGTAACTTACCCGCGACGGTAATGGAGCCAGCAGCAACCATCGAAAGAAACGCAACCTAAGATTCCACTGGGAGTATGTATCGCCGGGGTGTCTGTGAATGGATAATGTTGTTGTGTGATGTTGAACAGGAACGGCCGAGGAGAAAGAGGAGCGTGATGGGATGGTTCAAGTTTGCCGAGACTCAAAGCGAACACGACCCCCGCAACGAACACGAACCGCGGCGTGACTTTTTCCGACACGCGTTCCATTTGGGGTATCCCACGTGATCGCGCTCGACCTTTCCCACTTCCCATGATCATGGCCGGTTCAGACACCATCGCAGTCACTGCTCCTGCAGACTTCCACGTTCATCTCAGGCAGGGAAAATTCTCCGAGTTGGTTACGAAACATGTACGCCTTGGCGGATTTACATTGGCCTACGTTATGGTGCGCGATTGTCTCGTCAAATCAAAAAGCTACATCTCTCAAAATCGGTTCCCAAAAAGCCTAATTTGCAGCCACCTATTCGAAACGCAGAAGAGGCGTTATTGTACAAAGCCCAACTTCAGGTCATAGACCCGACTGTGGATTACCTGATGACGCTGTACCTTTCCCCGGAACTGACCCCAGACGAAATCCGAAAGGCAGCAAAGTGCGGCATCGTCGGTATGTTCGCAAGATCGGACCCTGCCTACGATCACCAGCATTAATACCTCAATACCCCATCTCAGGCGTAAAATCCTACCCTCGAGGGGTAACGACTAACTCTGATGGAGGCATCGAGTCCTATGAGACCTACTACCCCGTCTTTGAAGCCATGCAGGAGGTCGATATGGTCCTTAACCTCCATGGAGAAATCCCATCGGATCCATCCAACAATGTATGCGTCTTAAATGCAGAAATATCTTTCCTTCCCCATCTGGAAAAGCTGCATGCCAACTTTCCCCGCCTTCGAATCGTTTTGGAGCACGCCACAACCCGTGCTGCTATTGAATGCGTCAAAAAGCTTGGCCCAACTGTGGCCTGCACGATTACAGCCCATCATCTTGCCATGATTGTCGACGATTGGGCCGGGCAGTCGTTCCATTTCTGCAAACCAGTTGCAAAGTTCCCTGACGATCGCACGGCATTACAAGAAATTGTGAAACAAGGTGCGCCAATTCTGACCTTGTCTTGGCACTTTTCTCCTTTCGAAAGGAAGTAGGCTGACCAAAGAAATGCATCAGGCCATCCCCGATTTTTCTTGGGCTCAGATTCCGCCCCTCACCCTCCAGATCGAAAATCGCGATCGTCACCAAATCAGCCATGTGCTGCAGGAGTCTACACATCACCCATTTTGTTACCACTCATGGCGCATTTACTCGAATCTTTCGGTGCACTGGACAAGCTTGAAAACTTTGTGTCTGGTTATGGCCGAGCATTCTATAAGGTTCCCGCGCACGAAGAAAAGGTCACGCTCAAACGTGTCTCTGGAAAACTGGTCTCGAATCAGTGGTCACTTGGTGAAGAAAGCGTTGTTCCGTTTTACGCGGGCAAAGACTTGGGCTGGGAGATTGTATCCGACAACTGACATCAAAATCCGCCGAGTGAAAAACAAGACACCTTGTACCAACGGAAAGGTATAGATTAGGCAAGTCCTTCACACAAAACAATACGAGATCAGTTTGAACCTGAACTTTGAATCAAACAATAGCTGTATCCTTGTAGTAGCAAAGATGTAACACCTGAAAAACAATGCCTTCATACTCTCATCCCTTCCAAAACCAGCCACTCCGCTCACTCCCACATGGCTTCCCGCCCATTGAAACCAAGGACCCCGTCGGCCCCTCGGACACGCACGGTCGTCTCGATATTGACCGTTCGATCTTCCGCCCTCCACCGCGGTAACCACCACCGGCATATATGTCTCAACTCTAGACTCCCTCTTTCACTCACCAAGAAACTAGAATAGCTATCCCGCCAGTGGGACACTGGGAGTGTTCTGGACCTCGAGATCCATATCCGCTTTTCCCTCCCATTCTTACTTCACTGACCCCTTGCGCTCCCGTCGAAGTTGCTGCAAATCTCGGGAGAAAAGGAGATCTGGGCTGTTGTGCCTGTCTCCTCTTCTCTCGTGGCCTTCAGTGCCCTGAACCCAGATCTTGTATCCTGCACCATCCTTGAGCTTCGGGTTCCTAGATCCGCCGGCTTGGAGAGGAGTCGTTAGGGAATCCCAAGTTCCCGCAACCCCACTCATGTTCTCGCGGAGCTGGCGGGAAGAAAGTGACGCCTTTTGGTTAACCATGCTGCTCTTGTTGGCTTCGCCGGTTTTGGTGCGTGGGTTTCTTCTGATCGTGTGAGAGCCTTTACCTTGTTACTGAACGTAGGAACGGAGAGTGTGTTCCTCTGGACTTCCGATGCGCACTGTAAGGGGATGGTTTGGTGGAAAGAAGCGATGACGGGAAGGGATGTGATCTCGGAGAGCGGTCTGTGACCTGACCGGCTCAGTCCGTGACCCATCGTTATGCACTTCAGGCAAGTAGGTTTCCTTTGCTATTGAATGCTAATATCTATTTGCGCTCACGAGGCTCACGTATGTAACTCACAAGATGCCATCGGTCCAAAGTCACAGAAACCTCTCCGCTCGGGCATGAAGGGGTGCCAGCCCCGGGCGTTGGGTACATCACGGAGGTCATTAGGTCAGAGGTTTGCTTCACCACTCGATTGGTCGCCCCATCGACCATTCATTACCTTCAGTTCCGACATCTACGCGGAACCTGGCAATTTTCATGATGACATTCGGCGCGCATTCAAAGTAGACATTCATTTCAAAGAGTCGGATGGATCTCATCGCCTCAAGAGATTATAACCAGTATCAGCAAAGCCAGAAGGTGATGCACCATATCGAACAGCTTCCTACTGGTGATTTCATTTGCAAGTGATTGTTCTAGCTTTCAAGCTTCGTGGTGCACTTGACTTTTCCACGAGATGAGATGATTAAAAAACCGGGTGTACCCGATATGAATAGATAATAAAGAGGAATGGAAGTAGAAAAAGGTTGAGTCGTTTCCTGGGATAGATATATGCCACGGTGAGTTGCATGCTATTGGATGTTCCCCTTCCTTTTCATGCTAAATAGCTGCGGTACCGAATATAGCATGATACTCTTCCTTGACGTTTCTTCAAGTGTTTTGAATCCAGACCAGTAATACCCGAGCGGGATGCTGAAAATCCAAGCATTTGAAGAGTTACTAGTATGAACTTCTAGTGTTTGGCTCGTACCGCGTGGGATACCCCAGGATGTATGGATAAGGTGAGGGTGCAATCCTCTATGACGTTTGGAGGGCTTCAGAGACCATGACTCGAGTTTTCATGAGGGAGATGCATATACTAATACGATGATTCGCGCATTCTTTTTGTGTTTCGACTTCTGGAAGGCCCGGTGAACTTCCCGAGAGCTCCAAGAGAAGAAAACGCGATACGGTGAGATTCAATAAGTGTCAGAGTGGATATGAGGTCCTGAAGTCCACGTATGTAGGTGATGCCATAGCGTATTCCAGAACGTTCTTTAGAATAACATGGTCTCCGTATCTGCACAGGCGTCCAACACAGGACACAGGATAGCTATACTCCGAAAAGAAGAAGAGAAAAAAAAAGTTACAAGGGTCCTGAGCATATGTACCAAATCAAGAGCAGCTAGAAAACCATGATAGAAGGTGTCGCGGGAGCGCTTCCTACGTCGTCACGAATAGCTAAAAGGGAACTCACGCACCTCGTAAGTGAATATGTTTGCCTGGATCCACTCAGCACGGTATCTCTCAGGACCCATAAAGCTACCCAATTGACTGATCCAGCGTACTTTCCGTGCGTGAGACTCAAGGCTGTTCGTTCCCAACCATCAAGCTCACGACTGATAACCATCATCATTGTCACCCAAAGCTATTGTGACTCTGGCACTTCGGGTGGGGCAGATGTCATTGCTGGCAATTGCGACCAGTCAAGTATGCACGGATCAAGAAAGTCGAAAGCCCAGACCTCAAGCTTACTCTAAATATCGCAAACAAAACTGATTACCGCTGACCCGAATTACAAGGAGAGCGGAGTCGATGTATCAAGAACAAAAGGTATAACGATACCCAAAGCCAAGGTCACATCGCATCACATCGCAATCGATATTTGAAGAAACGAACTACATATGCAAACTAGAATCATGTGTAAAAGTAGGTCCGTAGGTACTGTATACGGATACTTGGATTACTGTTACTGTGTGGGTGTGAAACTTTTTTGTGAGCTTTCGTGTGGAGCGGATCAGTCCATCACGATGCGATGCGGTGCGCAGATTAGCAGCTGGGGAATCAGGTGTAACGTACAATGGGCGTGTTCTGGGGGAAGAGGCATGGTATGGGGATGGTTGGAAATACGGGACCGGTGAATTGAACTCGCCGAAAAAGAAGGGCGAGGAAGCCGTGCAGAAGAGCGAGAAGAGATGCCATGTGAGTACATGAGGTCGAAGGTGCCTGCATGTGCGCAAGGAGTGTACATGTATGTGGAGGTTAATCTAGGAAAAGTAATTAATGACACCAGGATTGCTGGTGCGTGTTTTGGAGGCTTCGGGAGGTGAGTTGCACGGGGTGAGTGAGACTGCGGGAGGGCTGGCTTGATGACGTGAAGTTTTTGGCTTATTAGACAGGATGTCGAAGGACCGGGAAGAGTTGCCGGAGGAGTGGAGGGAGCGATTGCAGACGATGGTCTTGGAATAAAGTGATGAGAAGGGGCGGGGGCAATGAATCTTGTTTGTGAGGCGCGTAATTTGGGTGCCTATCGAAGGGGGAGGGCGGCCGTGATGACCGTCCTTTGTGTGGCAGGCGTCTTGGAGAAGGAGACGCGAGAAGAACGGAGAGTTTGTGGAAGGATCGAGAGTGGGATCGAGAAAACTGATGGAGGTTAATTCACGCGTTGGAACGGGTCTTTGGATGTACAATATACGACATGGCTAGTGTCTAGTGGAAAGACGGATATGAGACTGTCGCGAGGAACATGTCCGGTAGGAGGGAATTGGAAAAGGAGTTGGAGGGAAACGATCTTGGAAGGAGGGCTGTCAACAAGCAGTGGTGGCGTTTGGGTTGTGAGGGGAGGGACTGGAGGGTAGATCTATAGATTGAGGACAGAGAGGGCTTATCTGTTGTGGAATTTGCAATGGTTGGGAACGGATCGACCGTTGGGTGATTGAACGTTGAAAGAGACAAGAGAGAAATTGCCGAATGAGAACAGGGCGAGGTTGTGGCCAGGATGATCAGGCGGCCCAGGACAGGTCTGTCAAGGGGCACAAGGGGCTGCATCTCGCTGGAATTTGTAGTGTATGGGCCCAAGTTAGGGCCTTGCTTTGCGTTGCAGGCACCAGACTATTCCGAGGCCAGGACGAGTGTCTGATGCTCCCTAGCCTCCCACCGGCCCACCAGCTGCAAGTCGACTGGGAGCCCCACTGGTAAGCCCACTGACACCGTCTGGTCTGGCACCGTCTGGCTAAAGGCACAGAGAGGCAGGAGAAAAAAAGCCGCGGAGATTAGAATGAGGAGGAGTGATGTCACGTCTGAATTTGTCACGAGCCATTTCGATCGATCATCAGCTCGGTTGTAGCCACGTGTATGGGGAAAGGATCGGGGAGTTCACGTGCGTGATTGCCGTTTTGAGAGGATTTCCAGCCCGCCACCGACGGCGGTTGCGCTTGCCACATCGCTGCCCAATCGAATCAAGAGACGGCTCATTGCTAGCCTTTACTCTCCCAAAGCTGGCATTCAATGTCACAACGCACTCGCTCCTCCTCCTCCCTCCCCTCATCCTCTCATCGGGGTGCTACTCGCAATCTTATCTCACCCCATGAGCAACAAGGATATCCACAAACAAACCAAAGACAATGAACAAGATACTTGCGACAACTCTGTCTCATTTACTCAACTCACAGCGCCAGTGGGATCCCATCGGACTTGTGCTACAAATTCTACAAATACCACAAGCCTAAACAGTTCCCCCTCTTCCTCTTCCTCCTTTTCTATAGTTCCAGTCCCGGTCGTTCATTCCCGCATTACCTCCAATCACACTCTCGCGTTTTCTTCCCAACAATCTTCTTCTCGAATGAACAATGATTCGCATTCGCAAACCGATGAGTCCCCTCCCCGATCTCCACGCCCTCATTCAAGTCATCGATCGTCCGCCTCCCTTTCACTCTCGAATAATGCTCTAGACCCTCGCTCTCCTTCTCCTACGCTTGCCTCATCTCTCGTTTCACTTCCTTCCTCCTCGGCGTCTCGTGTCGGCACCTATTCAAGTTCAGCTTCAACTTCTAATCCTCCTCGTTTACATCTCGATATCACTCCAGTCGCACCACCTGCTTCTTCTTTCATCTCGCACCCAAACTCCCCAATCTCCTCTCAAATGAACCCTGGCTTCATCCTCCCCCTCCTTCCGCTGCCCCCTCTGTGACCCTCCAGCTCTCCTTTCGGCACCAATAACTCTCCGCTGTGGTCATACCGTTTGCACAAAACACGTAATTTCTCCATCAAATCAGCCCTCCTCCTCAACTCCTTCCTCAAGGCAAAATTACCCACTTCCTCCTTGTCCCTTGCCAACGTGCAAACCGCTCCCTTTCAATGAATCAGATTCCCAATTTCTACCAAGACATCCTCAGTCACGCGTCGTCTACATTCCACCGCCCCCTGCGCCTCCCACACCCCAACCAAATGACCTCCCTGACCGTCAGGAATTTCCTCTCCGAGAAGACGTCACCGTAAATAAAGTAATGAGCCTCGTTTTGCGCTCACAGCGTTGGTTTCTCGACCAGGATCTATCTCAGAGCCAGGGCACACTCGCTGCTTCCCGCTCTCCCTATGAACAGGATGAGTCCACAGACTCTGAAGACGAGGCCGACGTCGTTTCCGAGCTCGATGATTCCCCAGAACACCGCGAACCGGTCCCCCAGTCCCGTTTCGATCTCGATCACCAGTCTCGGTCGTCTTCTCAACCTCGCCCAGGGTCCCTCCACCCTTTCCAGGAAAACCCGCCTCCTTTTCCGGCGGCTTCACCAGACATAGTGCAACAGGACGGCTCATGCCCCCTCCCTTCAATTTCCGATCGACCCCGTCGCCGACCGCGTTCCCAGCAGCCACCTCCTCCACACACAAGGCCGCGGAAACGTCGACGTCTTTCTCGCACTCTACCAGATGGAAGAATTCATCCGGTACCTGCATCCTCCGGTAGCACAGCCATAGGCGAAGCTGCACTTTCCGCTAGCGCACGACTCGAGAAGGAGCTCCTAGCAGAGCTTACCTGCGAGATATGCCTTAGCATCATGTGGAAACCACTGACCACCCCTTGCCAGCATGTGAGTCTCCCTTCTACTTTGCCTTATTCTCTTTTTTTCCTTTCTGGGTTTCTTGCACAGTCGCATCCCTTCCTACGCACACACCGACAAAGTTTGTGGCGTCGGCGCGGGAGGCTACTTTGGGTGCAGGTGTCCTCTTGGTACTCGTTCAATGGCCTGCTTCCGCTGTTTTGGACCACCCTTTCCGTCGGCCTAGAACCAGCCACCTACAGGCCTCTGGTCCCCCTCCCGAATGGTCCACCATTTGCCCTTGTCCGGTACTACGCTTATGGCCTCAGAAGGTCCCTCATGGGCCTTCCAGACCTCCGATCTGACCCTCTCTATTCACCTTCATCGTCTCGCCTTTGCATTATTTAGTACTTAACAATGGGGACTAACCGCTTTCTTACCCCAGACTTTCTGCTCGAGGTGTTTGCACCGATCCTTAGACCATAATCCTGCCTGTCCGCTTTGCCGACAGTCTTTACCTAGCTATAATTACTTCCAAGACCACTCTTGTAATAAACTCATCCTGGCTATCAGTGAGTTGCTTTATTGGCCTGGGATTCGGGTAGTGCTGATCCATTGTTCCGAGTAGTTCTTAAGGGTTACCAATCGGCCTATACGGCTCGAGGCGAAGCTATAGAGGCTGAAGAACGAGATGCCAGGTTAGACACGCCCATCTTCGTCTGTCAGCTATGTTTTCCGGAAATGCCCATCTTTTTGAATTTCTACGAGCCGAGGTAAGTCGATGAGCAGACTGGCCCCATATGCATAATATTAACGCATATATGCACATTCTCACCTTCATAGATACCGTTTAATGCTCCGAAGATGTCTTGAGACCCCTCACCCCTGCTTTGGTATGGTACCACCACCGCGCTCGGCACCCGTATCCGCCCCTCCTCCTCACTTGCCAACTGCCGACCCGAGACCAGCCCCCTCGAACGGGAATGGAGGAGGTCTCGAGTATCCGCCTCCACGACCGCCAGCCTCCGCACCGACTCAATCAAACGAGTTCGGGACTATGCTTGAAATACGGAACGTCCAGATGTTACCGGACGGCCAATGCCGGGTCGAAGCCCGGGGAACTTGGAGATTTCGAATACTGGAAAGAGGGAGTCTGGATGGGTATGGTGTTGCACGAGTGGAGAGGATAGACGATGTGGAAGAAGATGAGGGGGATATTCCGAGATTCTCGGGATCTGCGGGTGCTTCTGGTTCTAGTGCGGTAGCGGGTCCGTCTACGTCCACGGGTAGACATCAGCAGCTGTCGGTGGATGCGCCGTTGGTTGCTCCTGTTCCGACTTACGCGGAGTTGATGTCTGTGTGTCATGGATTCTTGAACCAGCTGAGGGAGGGAACACCGTGGGTCGTTCAGCACCTGAATAATGCCTACGTTCCTATGCCCGATGATCCGGCCATCTTCAGTTTTTGGATGGCGTTGGTGAGTCAAGTTTTCCTGACAGTCCTCCCGTGTTGGTGCTGACGACGGCTGGTTCATTTTCTCAGTTGTTGCCTATTGATGAGCACGAGAAAACAAAACTTCTACCGATACGATCCCCTCACTTGAGACTCCGACTAGTTGTTCACTGGATTGAGCAGCTCAATTCCAACTGGTAAGTACTCTCACTGCTTGAATTTTTCCCCGATCCCCAACTCGTCACAATAAACTTTCGTACCCACTCTCGAGTGGTCTTACCAAATCTATGCTTCTCCTCCTGGTGACGAACGTGTTTTTGATTCCCCACATTTTTCTCCTCCCGTCTGTGTATAAAGGGCCCGTGCTTACGCACTTGCTTCTCCTTCCCAGGTGGTTCTCTGGTGGTTGCACCATACAGTAGCTCGGGTCTACTTCATTATGTTCGTGGCGCTCCCACGAGCATATTATACTCGACTTGCTTTTTTGGTGGTTGGATCACTGGCGGTGTTGTATGCTCAGGTTGGGTTCTATCTTGAATCGAGATAGCCCTCGACTAAATGTTGGGAAGAGCGAGATTTGGCAGGGGGCCGATGCGCGTGTCCATGCAGGCGCCGATTTGTGTCTGTTCGTCGATTTCGATTTCGATTCATGCGAAAGATCGATTGCCGAGAGGACGACCAACATGTTTTTTGATGGGCGGATGGGTGTTGTTTGTTTGTGGAGTTTCTTCTTTCGCTGTTCTGTTTCTTGGTTTTCCTATTTTGTGGTAGTGGAGGGTGCTTGGGGGTTTTGTGCATTGTTTATTTGCTTCATCATGTTGCTTGCTCTATCTTTTCCATAACTTTCTTTTACTTTTTTTTATTCTACGTTCACATCATCATGAGAGGCGAGTGGGTTTCCATGTGGTTCGTCTGAGAGTTTTACGTTGTTTGCATGTGAGGGGGTTCTTGGAGACGTTTTCTTTTCCTTCTCTCGCTTTTCTTTCGATTCGTTCGTTCGTTCATTCATTCTCGCTTCCTTTGCATTGTTCCCCCGTCCTCGTGTCAATGGTGTGATTCTAGCCTGGTCGGTGAGGATCCCAAGACCTTGGTCACGGTCTTTCTTATCCTTTCACAATGTTTCATCTTCCATCTTACCCTGACCTCCACGTCGTCGGCTCTTTTTACATTTTACCTCGTGAAGATGCTTATTGATGATTGACGATTTGACGATGATTGACTATTTAGCAGTACCGTGCGGGGTTTGTTGTTCGTACCTTTTTCCGTTTGGCGTCATACACGTTTTACCTTTGTTTTCTTTTTTCATATCTGGGTTGGCGGTGGTTTCGCGGTGGTTGATGGAGGCGTTTGTTGTTTGTTCAGTGCTCTTCTTTGTTTTTGATTCAGGGTTGCTTTGTTCGTTGTTAGTGACTCGATACCTCGACCCTCCTCGACCCTGATCTCCTCGCATATTCGTCTGACCTTCCGTTCATCGATGCATCTTCCTCTTCTCTGTTATTCCTGTTCCTCTTTGCACTTCGCCTCATCTCAGTCTCTTCCATCCTCATCTCTCAATCTCTATCTCTCACTCGCATATTTCAGTCTCCTCACTCATTCACTCGCTCCATCGTGACTTTCATTATTTCATTCTCTTAACAAGTGTATCACGTATCTTTTCCTTCTTACATTTACATACAAACAGATCTCTCCCTCTCGTCTCTACTACTGCAGCCATATACAAGATTTTTTCGTTATTATTTTTTCCCTGCTCGTCCTCGTATCTTATTCACTCGCATTTCTTGACTTGCTTGTTGGCACCTTCCTCGGNTTTTTTCATACTCTCGCTCGCTCCACCCGCTCTGCTCCTGACACGATTCGAGTTTTTTTATCTGTCAGACTATGTTATATATTCGTTTATTCAAGTGTAGATTTTTGTGCTTCCGAATTCTGTGCATACATCTATGGTAGGTAGATAGATAGAATGACAAGTTGGCACATCAGCATATCCATGACTTACTCGTCTTCGCACTGAATCGCTTGGCGATTGTAGCATTCATAGTGATCAACCTCCGAAGACTTACAGTTTGAGTACTTGTTCCACTGTTCCAAAGTATGATTACACATCCATTCAGAACTTACACATTCAATTCTCGCAAATCCGTTGATCATTCATGGATTATACATTATATGCTTGGAGCAACGATCATCAACCTCAAGAGGGCCAAGGATCGACTTGACTTGGATTCTGATTTCTATATCTATATAATTTTTGGACGTGTTTACAAACATTTATGCTTCGAATTCTCGCGCCTTGTCCAAATTGGACGTTTTCTTGGACATTCCTGGGTTTCGTTTGGAAGCGAAGGTCAGGTCATTGCCCGAGCGTGAGCCCGAGTTTGAGTCTGAGTCTCCGTGACATTTCTGTGAAGCAGAACCGGTGGTCAAATCCGATAACATTCGATTATCATTTCGTAGTGAGTAATAGAGATAGCGATGGTTACATGTACATATATATAGATATAAATATAGCTTCGATCCTTCGATGATGTTCTTGATATTCCTCGATGCTTGGACTCGGTAGTATCAAGGTATCCTTGGATTCCATAATCTATACTTTGGGAGACGGATCGAAGGAAAATGCGAGTAAGAAGAGGCTCTCATCGAATCCTCAGATAACAATGTGGAATCATCTGGAATGTCTCATGATCAACTAGGTTGAGTGAGTTCGGGGTTCAAACGTTCATGATTCAGTAAGTAACCTTCTTTTGTGTCCATTTTCAATCGATCCCGAGGCTTAGCTTCCAGGATGACTTTTTAGTGTCGATTCGGTGAGCATCGCGCGAGCCTGCTATAGTACATATTTTTTATGTTTTACCGAGAACTCCGAACGGGGAGAGACTAGAACAAGTAGGTACGGTATCACGATGTACTTGCAATTGCAATTGCTCGGTGGTGCATCCTGTGTGTACGATTAGCGTACGGCGATTAATCTTGTGGAGGTTTAAGTGCACAAGCACCGATGTTGAATAGAGTTGCCGCACCGAGTGGGGTGGGTATCCGAGTCAACCTTGGATATTCCAGGAACAATTGGATGGTTGGGGAAGTGGGCATGCCTTTTGCTAATTGCGCATGCACCGGTGATGCCGAGCGAGAAACTACCGGGACAGGGAGGGTATCTCTATCCTAAAAGTGCGAATCCCCGTCAATCGACTACTGTCAACACACGGAGGAGATGTGCATGGTACAATGTCTGAAGAAAACGCTTCTATATACACATTTATCTTTCTTCTCTTCTTTGGGCGTACACATAAAGACTCTCGAACGATGAACTGACTGGAACGAAAGGCGAAAAGTAACAGACAACAGGTAACAGGCAACAAAAAAAATGAGATGAACAAGAGATGACAGGCAGACAATGACAACTTGAGATGAAAGAAAACGGATCAAAAAGAAAAAGGCGCTTCCCAGTCAACAAGCAACGAGAAACAGTGGGCCACTTGGCATGGCTTGAACGTGATGCAAGACACGAACATGACAAAAAAGAAACGCAGCATCCGCCCCAAACCCATGACACCGAACACACGTACGCACACCACCCTAAAACCCCACACCAACTTCAAACCCCAACAATCCCCAATCCACTTCTCCCCACTCGAAAAAGTCTACACCCCCCACACGTCTCACCGCGTTCCAAGAAAACGACACTCGGGCTACGACGACAACCCCGACCGACCCCACCCCTCCGACCAAAAAGAGGATGGGAAAGAGGCATCAAAGGTTTGACATATTCGTTATAGGCCAAGAACTAATCGTCAAACGCATATAACGGCGCCGAATAGTGATAACAGGAGAATGGGGTAAGAAAAAAAAAGAAAAACATCATCAACACATTTCGTTCCCTGCCCTTTGATTCCCCCCAACTCTCTCATTCGTCGCGTATCGCCGAGTATGTACACGCATGTACGTATACGTACGGACATACAACAACATTGACTTCGAGAGAGTGGGTGAATAGAGATAAAGAAAACTCACTATCCGTCTGGAATACGCTTGTATCCGTACTTGGCAATGAACGGGTCAAGTTCTTTAGGTCCCCGGGACCCATAAGGGTATGGAACAGGTTTAGGCCCAGGACCGTTCTTCCCATCTATCCAATGGAGGATGGGTGTGAAGATCTAATGCACAAAAGAAGTAACAACGTCAGCGGGAGAACGTAAAGCGTTGCATAAGAAAGGCTCCACGGAGATGTGGGAGATACAGCAAAAATAGAAGACGAAGAGAGAGAATGTCAGATGGGGAGAGAAGTATGGGGAATACGATAAGACGAATGGTAATGGCGATGACATCTCCTATAGAAAAGAAAACCGACCCTTACCTTCCAAGCCACATCCAACTCGTCGTCTCTCACAAAATTCGAATGATCACCCCTAAGCGCGTCCAAAATCAAACTTTCGTACGCCTCAGGAATCTTCGCCTCTGAGAACCTCTTCTTGTACGTCAAATCCATTTCCGTAGGAATAGCCCTCGTATACAACCCAGGTGTCTTTGTGTTCAATTTCAAGTAGACAGCCTCGGAAGGTTGGATACGAATGACCAGTTCGTTACGAGAAATGTCTTTGAAAATTCCTTGAGTGACATCTTTGTATTGGATTCGAATTTCGACCTTGGCTTCGTTAAGGGCTGATGGGAAACGGGTATACGTGCAGAAGAACAAAACCCATGCTAGTGAGTACCTAATATAACAAAATAATGGAACGTGAGAGATGGGGACTTCACCTTTCCCTGCCTTGAGAATAAAAGGCACACCCTCCCATCTGGGGTTATGAATCCAGAGTGTGCACGCAGCATAAGTGGGACAAATCGAGTTTGGAGGGACAGTATCGTCATCGAGGTACCCGGGCTTTCCATTAGCCCCGACGTATTGCCCAAGCAAGCAGTCACTTCTCTCCACAGGCGGGATAGCCCTCAATACTTTGACCTAAAAACAGATTGAAGCAAGCGGGAAATGGGCAGAAGTTACCCACACAAAGTCAGCCTCACAAAACAAATCCCACTAAAAGTGGGAATCAGGAAAGTGAACACTTGTCGTTCGTACCTTCTCATCGCGGATATCCTCAGCGCCAAACGAAACGGGTCTTTCCATGGTCAAGATACTGAGGACCTGCAACAGATCTGGCGTGACATTTTGTCATGTGAGTGTCAGCGCCGCACAAATTCTTTGCACACGCATATAGACGGACACATGAAAAGGTGGTAACCAGTGCGAATATAGCAAAGACGCGAAGGAGCGAATAGGGGAAGGGGAAAAACTCACGGTTTTGAAGAATGTCACGGATGATACCGAATTCGTCAAAGTAACCGCCACGACCTTCAGTTCCTATGGCTTCCTTGAAGGTGATTTGAATGTTGCTGATGGAGTTCTTGTCCCATGCAGCGCCGAGGGCGATGTTGGCAAAGCGCAGTAGGAGGATGTTCTTGACCATTTCTTTGCCCAAGTAGTGATCGATACGATAGGTTTCGTCTTCTGTCCAGTGTTGCTTGACGGAGCTGAGGAGCTGACGGGCGCTCTGAAGGTCCTTTCCGAATGGTTTCTCGATAATGATACGGTTGATGCCATTCTCGGGAATGTAACATTGCTCTCTGATGTTTCGTGCGACTGCGATGAAGACACTTGGAGGTAGAGCGAGGTAAAAGACGCGGTTTCGTTCTTTGGATTGGTAATGGGATTCGATCTCTTCAAGATAGGCGTTTAACTTTTGGAAAGATTCGGCATCTTCGTAGCCTCCTGACAAATAAGAAGAGAATTGTTTGAACTGGGAGAGGGCTTCCTCTTCATCGGTTTTTATATATGACGTTATGCGTTTGTGGTACTCTGCTTCGTCCATCTTTGTGCGTGCATAACCGACGATCTTGACGTCCTTTGGGAGAAAGCCCATGCGATAGAGACCGAAGAGAGCGGGGAACGTCTAGATCGAGGACGATGATCAGTGACTATGGGGGCGAGTGGGGGCGAAGGGGATCGACCTTTTTCTTTGCGAGGTCCCCAGAAGCCCCAAGAACTGCAGAGATGTGTGAGAGGGGTATCATAGTACGCGATGAGGGGTGTATCATACCGATAATGACGGTGTTGATCTTGAGCTCATTGAGCGTGGTCTCCATTGAAGGGATGGTCCCTGACATTGAACGTTGTCTTCCAGCCATTTTCTGCTACGATGGTGAAGACTGTGGTGAGTAGTGCTGTGAGGGGGGATGTGATGAGTGGGAGAGAAGGCGAGTGTGAGTACGGACGTACTGAGAGCGTTGGGGGATGGTTACGGGGTGTGAGAGGCGTCGATGGCTATTTGAGTTGAATGTTTGTGGTGGTGACTGGCTGACTGTACTGTCCGACGCTGTTTTTTGGAGGAGAGAGTGTGGAAGGAGTGAAGACGTGACCTGCATCACTCATCTCATCCATCACTTGCCACTGGCAATGGCCTGCCAGTGCCCATCTCATCTCCCCGCTATCTCATCTCGCCCATGATGTAACCACTGATGCCAGTATCGCGGCCCGACCATCCGAACTTCTCACGCTCTCCGACTCAGCTCCTCGTCACCGACACCAACACCGAGACAAGGCCACAACCACCATGACCGCAATGGAGTCTCAGTCCATCGCTCTTCCACCACCCTCAGACACGGTTGTAGAGAACCTGCAAGACCTAGTATCTTCCTCATACCTCAACCATGACTCCTCATCAGTCCAAATACGCGCAGGAGCACTCTTTGCACGTCTCAAAGCCCTCAACCGCTCAGCAAATGCCGCCACCCGAGCCCACAAACAAATCACAGCAGACGCAAGACTCGAAATGGACCAGACCTATCTCAGTCTCCAAAACCTCCAATACGAGAAAAGACACCTAGAGAGGGAAATTGAGAAATGCCGCCAATTCGCGTGAGTATCGTTCTCACATTCACTCTGACGGTATCAAACTCACAGTGGTGCACTCGCACATGTGTCCTTTCTTCGCTCGAATTCCGATAGGTCTGTGTACCAGGATATCCCTCTGTATTCCCTCGAGGAATATGTCCAACGTGCGCCGGAAGAACTCCGTACAGAGGATGTTCTATCCAATGAACACGCGTTGATGCTCAACCGCCTCAACTTCGAGCTATCAGAAAGACAAAGGTACGTATCAGCAATAAGCCCCTGTCTCAGATAATTTATTGACCCAAGTACATGTGCCCACCCTCTCTTTGTCTCCTAGATTGGAACGTACCCAGAAAGAGCTTCTCCGACAGAAAGAAGACCTGCTCAAAGAAAGCAAATCCCTCCTCACCGTAATGGACAACGTCAAGGTTCAGGTTGATAGTTTGATGAAGGTACGCCCATTCCGATCCTCTCTTCTTTTCTCGTGCATCTCTACCCCTGTCGAATACTCATCCGCTACCACAGGCAGCAACAGACGTCCAGAAAAAAGTTTCAGACCTGGTCCCATCACCTCCCTCAAGCGCCACACCAGCCCCAAACTAATATCTCGAACTCAAAACCTCTCTTTGCATGCTGTAACACGCTCACCAAGCTTCGTCACCTCCGAGCGGACAGAACCACCGCTTACTCATACCCACAACCACACCCCCTCACGATACCCAGCCACGCCAATTGATATTGATTACTCACCGCCTCCGGTTTCGCATTTGACATGGACACAAACAAACTTTCATGACCACGAGAACCCCGACTCGCATTCCACCAGTGGCTCCTAACTAAGCAATCCAGCTTCAAAACTCAAGCCCGACTGTATTCAGAGACAAGGGAGATGTATTTCATTTATTGTCTTTATACACAGCGAGATCTACAACTATCCGGGAAAGGAGAAGGGAGGAGGGGGTAACTTCGTCACAAAATCACCATGTGGAATTTGTGAAAGTGAAAGTGACGAGAGAGGGAATTGGGTACTTGGTGATGTTGTTATAATACATACAGACAAGAAAGAAAGAAAAAAGGAGTAGGAAAAAAAACTGAAAACACAAAAATGGGTTTGGATAGAATGGAGCGATGAGCAAGCGCGCGAAAACAACGGTTGAACGTAGGTAGACCATCTTGGGGCTAATTGATTAAGGGGATATCGGGGTTATGTGCGATGTGCGACAAACATCAGACGTCTCTGGACGACGAATGGGTAGAAGGCGTAAATGAAACGACGAATCTGTGGTAGAGAGATATAGAGGAGGAAAGAGTTCTGAAACCAACAATGAGTACCAAGAAAAAGGAACAAAGAGCGAGGAAATGCTGCTGAACTGGATGGGTGGATGGATGGATGGGTATCCATTGAACGAGGACGAGAGAGTTACGAGAGCGAAGTAGAACGAGTCCAATGCCCCCTTCTTCACTGCTCCATCGCCTGTTCATCATCGCTAATACTCCCGATATCGCTCATCTCTTCATCTTCCCCGTCTTCGTCTTCGTTCTCCGTCGCCGCATCTGCCGCTTCCTTGGTTGCGAATCGATTCACGTATTCTGATGTACCGCACGGAATATCAGGGCAAAGGGTGAAATGTGGGGACATGGACACGTCGGTGGTGTCACAGAGGTAAAGCAGAGAAGATCAAGAATGGTTAGTTGGGATGCTATCAAGGGGTAGTGAGTGTTAATCAGACAGGACGTACCTTTCACTTTGATGTCGTACTCCTTTGGATGGCGCATTAATAGTGCAGCGGCCTCTCCGTTCAGGGGATCGTTAGGGTTTGGGTACCTTAACAACTGTGGTAGGAAGACTTCGAAAATGTTGATCATATCTAAAGAACCATATTGGAAGTGGAGGGAGATTCATTCCATAAGGAGCAAAACAAGGAGATACATATTCAGTAATTTTCTTGTTTCGGAGATGGATGGATAGATGGGTCAAGGGGGTGTATATATGGAACGGTGCTCACCGAACATTGGAGACCATGTTTGGTTGATAACGTCTAAACACACTGAACCGCTCCTGTTGATAAATGAAAAGTAAGGGGGTATTGGGTGAGATGGAGTGAATGCGCGAGTGTGGGAAGTTAATGAGAAGACACCACGAACAATTCGTCGATATTCGGATGGAAGATCTTGTTCATGAATCCGATGCTAGGTGACTTGAAGGGATACTGGTCGGGTAGTTCGACGTGAATCTTCCATACGCCTCCTGCAAACGGTGCTGCACGGCCATAATATCACCATACATATCGTATGAGTAAAGGGTTGTGAAAGAAAACGACAATGAGCGCCCTTGGTTCTGAGTAACACAAAGAAAGCGTAACTCACTTTCTGCAGGCCCGTAGAATCTCACATAGAATTCTTGCATATTATCGTTTACAAGGCTGACCTCATAATCCGACATGAGTCTATCAAGATCCCAAAAACAATATATATGTCAGACCAGGTCCGTGAGGCGAGGAGAGACGACCATTGAGATTCCACTCCACTCCGATATGTGGGTGCCGGGAACAACTCGGACGACACGACGACGAGGCGGGTTGTGGCCATGAGTGAAGATACGCACAGTTTCATGACATCCGTCTCAATACGGCGTTTACTTGGAGAACTGTATTATCCCGATCCCATGTCAATACCCCTCTCGCGAAGTAAATAAACGCAGGGAGAGGACTTATCATAGTTTCCTACGAGAGTTGGGGGTTAGTATTGATCTGATTTGGGGTTACGAACGGATAGATGGAAGAAACGGGCGACGTAGGAGGTGTATGCACAACGACGAGGTGGATTAGCGAGATGGGAGGAGAGGATGAACGGAGAACCGAGGACTGGTACGGGATACTGGCACAGGATGCTCAGAGACAACGCGAGGGGATGCACTTCCGAGTGCGGCGCAGTAATACCGCCAAGATATCCTCCGGGTCGCAGGGTCCGGTCCACTGCCGAATGCCGAACTTGCTCTTCCTCCGTCTGTCTGGGTCTTCCTTGGGCGTATGTTGCGGGAGATTATCATCTCAATGCTTAAAACATGCCTGCCCGTTCGGTCCATCTCTCGAAATTTACCGCTATGTTTCAATGGGATTTGCCCTCCCCAGAGGAGGCATACGGCACACTGTTTTGGCGAGAGTCTATTATCATTGACCCGATGAAGGACAAGGATCAATGATCATCTCGACATTTGTTAGACACATGGCTTGAATGTCGACCTCACCCCCACCACGAGGAGGACAGTTACCAATCTTTCAACCCGATAACCAAATACATCAAGAAAATATAGCAAGCAAGCACGATCCTTGTCTACTACTGCTCATCATCGTCGATACCAGTCGACCATCATATCCAAGCTTTTAAATATCATCGTCAAAAAAGTCATCAAGCAACCAAAACAAGAAAACCTCAAAAGAGCCAGCTTCGGCGTTATCACACCCCATAACTTACAACCCGACCCCCGACATCCCCCAAGTCTTCTGCTCTGCTCTGCTCAGCCTCATCCACGTTTCCAAGCACAACAACCCGAACAACAACCGACATCCGAAGAGCCAGGTGGTCCAACCTCAGGGAAAAACACACCTAATAATACCACTCCTCCGCACAATAAACAGCATTCGGTCCACAATAAGAAGGCCGTCCACCATATCCGCCTGCTCCTGATGAGCTCCTCGTCTGAGCTGCATCGGAATACCCAGCGGTTCCTACACTCTCACCTATCTGACCGTGACGGAACGCTCGGAAACCAATGAGGATTGCTGCGTTTTGGGACCATGTATGAGATGAGATGGGTTGGGTTGGGTATTTGTCAGAGAAGGTTTATTTGCCGAGCGAGGAATGGAGGGTCAGGAGATGAGGGAGTTTTGCTCACCAAACCAGAAGAGCCCAAAAGCACCAATGAGGATCATTTCTTCCTGCGTTTGATTCAGGAAGCGGGCTTCACTTCTGTGGTGGGCTACGATCCTGTGATCACCATCCTCTGTTATTCAACTGATCCCAAAAAGAGAACATGTTTGTGTCACTCACAATACTGCCAAGGATAGAATGGCAAGGATAGCAACAGAGCTTTGCATCAGATGGAATATACCTAGAGTGATAAAAAAACAGAGAAATTGCGAGTTGAGCCCCTACGTTCTTCACAACATTATATGTTGGTCAAACCACCGAACTTACGAGCAGTGCCCGGCAGAACAGTCGTGATAACATGAGCTCCAAACGCAACCCCAGCAGCTACATGACACGAACGCGACGTCAAAAACCTATACCAACAATCATGAAATAGTAAGAATCCACGAACCCAACAAGCCAGATCTAATCATCCTCTCCCTGGTAAACTCCATCCTGTGCCAGTGATTGCTTCTTCAATAACAATCTCGTACGATGATCCAAAAATCCCAGAAGTCAAGATATAGTCACAACCAGACGGCGAACAGTACGATCCTTTGGAGATATCACAAATCCCAGGTGTCAAGCACAGTAAGTAGTGGAAGCTCAAGTTCAAGCTTTACTTTCGGGTGTGAATATGCGACCAAACAATAGTAGCGAGCGATCCGGGCTTCTCCCACCACTCTAATACAGAGAGAACAAGGGGAGCGGGATGATGCCCGATTCCGCCAGGTTGGTGCATGCGTATGGTTCCAGGGCCATGCATTTACCTGCCTGGTTTCGTACTTTGTCGTGCACAATCAACACGAGGCAAGGTCATACGGGGTCCAAGAGGCAGCCTCAGGCAGGGCCGGCTATGATTATGGGCGGGAACCAGAAAACGTGTTTTGCGTGCGACTTGTGGAATGATTAGGTGTGGTGATGAGGCGAGGGGAATTCGCGAATACCATGTACATTCATAACGGGCGGGAGAATGGTCAGATATAGTATGTACAAAGGTCAAACATGAACTTCTTTCAAGGCCACAATGAGCCGTCTGGTCAGTAAATATACATCACATCGTGTTAGTACGCAGACAGTTTGGCCGGTTCCTAAAGAGCTGTACAACTTTGGCCCAATTCTCCAGAAGCCGAACCATGTCCAATGCCGAGGAAAGGAACACTTGGGTTTTCTTGTTTTCTAGGCATATCGTATAAAGAACTCCTCTATCATAACTTCACAAGCACCATCTTCCGCAGACTCCGGTAGTCAATCCCGATGGGTCTTCCGAGGTGAAGGGCTTGAAGAACCCAAGAGTGGACGCTCCATACTTTGAATCTGATCTACAACTGAAACGGAAGAATGAAAGAAGAAACACGAAAAAAAGAAAAGAGAAAACAGGTGATCGTAAAAGAACATTCGGGTCTTGAGTTACATAGAAATCTCCTGAAAAGGAGGAATTGAACATTGATATTGGATATTGACCTTCCACTTTCTCTATGGAAGGATCCGAAGTCGTATTGTGCATATAACTTTGTCTTCGTTTTTTGTTCGATCGTTTCTTCTATGCAGAAGTCACCACCCCTGGGATCTGTGTGACGGTTGGCGCCTGGCCATTCATACCAGGTCGAATCACAACCGAATGTCCTGGGTTCTGTTGTACGACGTACCCGCCGCCGACCATCGTTGGTACACTCCCGGCATACCCAGCAGGGTAAGCGTAGTGACCTGGAGGTCCAACTGTATCTTCCGGCCATCCGGGGTATTGATTGAACCAGGGCAATTCAACGACTGGTTCGCGCCATGCGAATACCCTTCCGAAGGCTTGAGAACGTGTCGTGAGCGAGATGAGCGACCAGAGGGAGATCGCCACTGTTTTTTCATGTCGGGGAAATCGGGAAGGGGTAGTTTGCGAGAAGAGAAGGTGGAGGAAAGAAGGGCAGATCAGTCAGATATGTGATGATACCCAGGTACAAAAGCATCACGCACAGAGTACGAAAAGCATCCAGGAGAAAGCCTCGATGACTTTCATCTCATAGCACCATGTCCTTGCGCTGACTGGGAACCAGAATTTGGGTGAGTACCTTCCGATGTGCCCCGTTCCAAATGGCACTTACGAGAAGTCCTGGACACGTTGCCACCAGTAATGCTATCACACTGCACGCTACCCATAATGTCACTGCAACAGTGTCAGCTTTCGTGAGGTCGTAGAGCACGGAGCGACGTACGCGGTCCATGCGCCCATAGCTGTACGCTGTTTTAGTTTAAGTTGTGGAGTCGACTGTTTCAGACCGCTCACCAAGCCAAAGCACTCCACAAACGAACAAAATGATAGCATCGTAGCGAGGTTGAGACCATGATATTCTATGAGGAATGAAGTGAGCAGGCTTTCGTGGCTGCGGAATCAATCAAAGCACTCACATTACAAGAAAACTGAGAATGCATAGGGCCGGAACAACAAGAGAGAAGATAGAAAAATCGCCTGTTCCAAGTTCGATTGTGAGACCAAACTGAACTTGATTCAATGTATGAAAGAGGAAATACGCACGACGAATGTTGGGTAAAAATACACTGGCCAAGTGGGCCGATAAACCAAGGACGGTAGCAGATAAAAGCAAAATCGCCACTGTGTAAACGAGATTCAATTGTCAATACAAATCAAGGCCCAACCAACGCGACTAGGAACATGAACTCGTCACGGACCAAAGGCGTAGGTTCTCATATCCCTGAAAAGTTGTGTCATCTGGTACGATAACACAATATAATGTCCCAATCGATTTCATTCAGCAAATACTTCCGCGAGAGAGAAAATCATCGCGGACTCACTTTGAAACAATGTCTATCAGCTCGTCGAGCTGGTATTCGTTAGGTATCGTTTGCCTGGGATCGTGTTTCACGGCCGTTCAATGCGTATGGCGAGAGGGTATTTTGGTGCTACGATGGAGGTGTGTAGCAAGGGTGAAGGGGGTCCCGTGGTGCTGCAACCCTTCCAACACGTTCCCTCCACGAGTTGAAATATTTCCTTCACAAGGAAAGTCCAAAGCTTCGAACCCTTGTTTGCATGACGTAATACAACCTTTTGCTGTGTAGCGGATATCGGGTGATTTGCCTAGACAAAGTTGATGTACAAACAGGGTGCTTGGGAGGCAAACACAAGACGCGGTGTGCCCAAATAGTCATCGACGAGCTATCAATTTGAATGAGGAGCGCAAACAAATATATTTCCAACAACAAACAAATCCTGAGTTGGTGTTTTTTCCCTAAAATAACTAGAAGTACAGATTGTTACAATGGTTCCCAACAAGAGATACATAACCAAGAAAAGCACTGCTCGTAAGCTCGTATCACTTCTGTCCAGATGAAGTGGAAAAGAGCAGAAGTCGTGATATGATAGTAATGTGTTTTATGTGCAAGTTCATTCACATATTCGTCCGCTTCACCTCCGGGGTGAAGCTCCTCTGTGATATTTATCGCGGGTACTACGATGACGTTCAGGCGTATGGGCTTGATCCGGGGATCTGTGTGGTGTCCAAAAGACGTCTACAGCTTCTTCATTGCGAGTAGGTGACCTTCGGCGGCTCGTCGAATGTTGTCGTGAAGGTCCTCCGGAACGTCCTGATCGTCCAGAGGATTGGCGGGTAGGTGTGGGTTGGTACCTGTTACGCTCGCGATCACCTCCACGTTCCCTCTCACGCTCCCTCTCGCGTTCTCTCTCGCGGGCAGCGACATCGACGGTGACGACCACAGCTCGGTCTTTCGGGCGTTCACGCTCGCGCTCGCGATCACCTCTCTCGTTTGTGCTACGTTGGCCTCCTGTTCCACGTCTGTTCAACTGCGGCTTTTCGGCTTCGGGAGGAGGGACAGGTGCGCGAGTGGTCCGAGACCTTGACCTTTGAGGAGTCGTAACGGGTACAGGGAGCACTTGGGTTGTTTGAGGCTTGGATCGGGATTTGGACACCTGCTTGTTACCAGGAGCCACGAACCATGGCCAGGCGGTAACGGGGGTGAACCAAACTTGTCTATCCCCTCCTTTGTGGAATCGTACAGCCAAGATCAATAAGAAGATTATGAAGCCCCAGACTATGACAATGTTAGAGAATCGACCTCATGAGACAACATATTGAATCCTCACTGAGAATGACGTTGAAGAAAGAAAAGGCTTCCATAACACGGTATTGAGCATGATAAGTTTCTGTATTGACTGTGAAGTTGTCATGAGAACACATGGTGATGGTGATGTGCGGGTATAAATACGTACACCCTGGCATCTCTACGGGCTCACTGCTTGTATCAGTAGAGAAGCATTCTACATCGGCTGCTTCTGATTCTGAAGATGCTAAGAATGCTCCAAGAGCTGCGAAGCAATTAATGAGTAAGAGGTAGCCTCATCAGCGCGATATCCACGAACTTACCAAGCCAGAGAACACCCGCTAAACCGAGACATCCCAACTCGACTCTTGTGGAGATAGGGCTACGAGGGCCCCAGAGACCAAACCCGAGTCTAACGCCACGACTTAGCAACGAGCTCGGTTCAATCGACCGACAAAGGAACTCACAAAGCGAAGATGAGGAGCAGGCTTGCACAGCATACAAAAATAGCAAAGGGGATAAAACGAGCTGCGGTGACAGAATAAGAGAAGAGAAGGGTGAAGAAAAATGTGGGACTTACTGAGGTCTGATGATACAAGAATACCCTTCAAATGTACTGCGAGGGCCAAACAGATAATCGTCCACGCCAAAACTGCGGCTGCAGTAGCTCGATGAGCGACATCGGCATCGAGTTGGAATCGATGGACGTACCGTAGATACTTGCTCTAATGATGTTAAATACAGAAGGCATTCGAAGTCGTAATACGCTTGCAAAACTTGAGGATTGTGGGCCGTCTGTGCGAGATTGAGATTGCTGACGGCGAGTGGACCGCTCTCTTGTATTTGAGGGACTCATGGTGGGCAAGCAGGTGGGCCAGAGATGAACGGAGGCAATGAAGCAACGAGGCCGGGAAGGTGTTGAGGTGATGATATGAACACACGACTTCCTCCTTGACCTGATTCACGTTTGTGCTTGATCACTTCTTGGATAGTAGATTCCCTGAGCCCCGGATGGTGTCTTGAAGGATGACCAGATGTCTACGAGGACCAGAAAGCCAGCCGGGAGGACCACCAGCTGCAGAAGGTGAATCGGAGGGGTTCAAGGGTCCTGCGGGAGTTTATAGGTCATTCTCGAGGGAAATTTTCTATTCGGCGGTTCTGGATGGGATCACCCACCTTGGTTGCTTTGCCTCATGGCCTGAGTTGTTTGGCTTCCTGCTTGAAATTGGCAAAAGTGGAGGGTGATATTTTCCTAGTCTGGGAAGCGTTTTGTTCATCGCGCCCTCGGGTGGCCAGAGCGTGGCTCGGTCGACACGGCATTCCAGCGCCATCACTGGTCCATCAACGGCACAAAGGTCTGCAAATTTCCTCCTTCTCTCACAATGTCGTCCAATCCCGTCTTTCAGAGGGTCTCTTGGACGAATGAGAACGCAAAGAAGGTGATAGGCATCCCACAAAAAATTGTCAAAGAGCTTGGATTCCTTGTCTTTTCCTGCTGCGCAGTTTGTTCGGTAAAGAAAGTACCCTCGGTCTTCGAACGCCCTCTCTCTCCATCGTGTTCGAGAATACCACCTCGTGGCAAAGGCCCTCTCCTCAGCTGGTCAGTCCAGCGTGATCTCGTCTCTCACAGAAAAATACTTTTAATCAAGCACCCCAAGAACATGCTGGAACCAGCCCTGCTGTAAATCCTAGCTAAACTCTCAGTGGTAACTTTTCCGTCTCGCGCTCCCATGCTCATACAGATGCAATATGGCCAGTGAGACAAGCGGGACAGCGCAACGTTCGAGGGACTTACGGCGACCCGACTCTTGGATACGCCGAGCATCACCTCCAAGAAATGCGGGGTGCCATGTTACAACGTGCCTCTTACATCCGAGGCAGCGCGGAGAGGTACATTTACCTCCACAATTCCCCTTGTTTACTGAAGTCATGATCATGTTGACCTGATATCTTGCCCTGGGTACGAACGGGGTTCATGCCCTGCTCGGAGTACCCCAACTCAACTTGTTCCGCCATCTTACCTTTATGGGCTGAATGAATGCTTCCTTTCATAATCACATGTAATGTCTCACGAACAAGAGAGTGCTCAGACTTACCAGTTCCTCTTCATAGCGAGTTCACCATCGGGCTCTTCCTAAGATGAAGAGGTCCGATACTCTGCTGTGAAGTATCGGCAACCAGGAATCGGGGAAGAGGTGGAGACCGGAGAATGGAGAGAAGATGAATAACAATGAAACTGCTTCGTTCTTGTAGCGAGGCAACTCGTCAGTCAGATTCTTCACCAAGATGACAGACCAAACCTGCCCTTATGCCTTTCTCCATCTCTGCCGGTCCGAAATCCTACGGGCCAACAATATCCCAGCTCATCTGCATTTCCCACATACCACCGAAAAAAACATCGAAAACCCTCGCACACGAACTGGTACTCTGTGATCGTATGGATGGTTCACTATTCGTAATGAATCTAATGATCTTTGTCTGCCGACGAACAGACCCGGGGAATCCGTACCGTTCAATTCCTCGCATATAGTCAAGCGTGTCTCCTTGCCTGAATCTGTTTCGTGCCCCCCTCGCACGGTATTACGACAGACCTTCATCAGCGCATCAGCTTTAAAAGCTATATTCCCCAGAATCCCCACACTACATAAGTGTCTTCCCAAGGGTTAGTGGGCGGTGGTAGGGCCTCGAATTCACCGGACCTATGGCTTCTGCGAGGTCAAGTGGTCATCAACCATGATGAACCTACCCCACATCTCGGGATTTTCATAAGGACTTGCGGGACCCCTTGAGCTGGAAAAGGTCGCACCAATCCTTGTTAAAGCCCCTTTCAGCCTATTTGCCGCTGCGATTTATAAAGCAGGTGTTTTTGCTCCCGCGACATTCGGAAACATAGACATATGATAACTCACTAGCATCTATTCATTCGCTCGAAAATCAGGTCCGGAGAGGACTGGTATGTTTATTTTTGGATCCACCGAGACAACAGTCCCTTATGCTTCAATGGACCAGGAAACTTACATCTCGACCAAGATCAAGTCGAGTATCTCAATCTCCCTCGAGGTGACCCATATGTCGCAATCTGCAACCGCGCACAAACCCATCCGTCAGCCAAAGACGCTTCCACAGCTACGCTCAGGTCCAAGATAACCAAGGCTACTCAAGCCTTACCATCCGCAGTTGGCGTCGAGGTGTCAGAGCGGCGGTCGCACAGCAGCTCCACTTATCTCGCTGTCTGCCCTAGATTTATTACTTGTGCACACTAGTACACCTTTGGCTGATTACCTTCATACAATCAAGCCACCGCACTGCCAGTATCGCCCTTGCGGCACGAAAAGTTCTGTATCATTTCAATTTGTGTGTCACGTACTGTACATTCACTTCGCAAGAGCGTATCTTTGACCCATTCGCGTTTCCTCTCTTCTCCCCCGACTTTCCTAATTTCCTGACTCTCCCCAATTAAATCGTTTCCAGATATTCTCATTTCGCCCACTGCCGAGCCCCGTTGACCAAATCTCACAGCTTCGTCTCCGCTCTGAGTTTCTCCCCAATCCTTTCGTATTCCTTCAAGCACTCAGGATTGCGTAGAGTTGCCGGATTAACACTCGATATGGGCGCTCCGTTGATGATCTAATGATGTCCGGCGGAGAAAAATCACGAGATAGATTTGGGAGGGCGTCGAAGGAAGGGAGGTAAAAATAGGCAAACCAAGGTGCACCACGTTGTCAGCCCTGGTACTCCTGGAGATTTCGAGTAACGTACCTTCTTTACTGGGACTTCGACTCTCTTTCCGTTCAGGGTATATGGGATATCCTCGACTTGGATGATCTGCGAAAACCACGAAAAAGATAGGGGGTGAAAAATGTGCCCCCAACCAAGGATCGTCAGTCAACGTCATTGTTGGGTTTTGGGGGTTGAAATTATGGGGATGTTCAAACCCGGCGAACGAGGATAGAACGGGAAAAAAAGGGATAATAGGAAAGGACCTGGAAACAAAGGAAACGGAGATTGGAGCCCAGATAGAATGAGATAGAACCAGGAGATTTCAAACGAGCGAACCAACAAAAGCAGATGGATGGATAGATGGGATGGATCAGCCACGTACCCTAGCAGGAACATGTCTAGCAGTTCTTCGACCCTTGATTTCTGATCTAATCCTCTTCTCCAACTCCTGGCTCATACTTTCTCCTTCGAGGAGTTTGACGAACAAGATCACGCGTTCATCCGTTCCCTGAGATACACTCTGTCCGACCGCCAGACAATCCACAACGGTATGCGAGAAATGGGATACGTTCGGTGCGAAGCAAAGATCGATAACATCGTACAGCTCAGCTGACCCGAATCGAATCCCACCGGGGTTTCTAAAGTGACGAGAAGGCGTCAGAAGGTATTGGGGCGAATGAATGAATGAATAGATGGAAGGTTCGGGGAAATCCATATTGAGGGGCGGGGAGTGGGGAAGGATGAATAGTGCCTACTCACAAGACTCCATCACTACGGCCCAACATGATCAACCCACCAGCATTGCCCGCTCGGGAGGGTGTAATGATGATATGATCTCCGTGGTCTAAATGGATCCAAACATCTCAGCATTCAATCCACAATCACACCACCCTCAAACACAACAACCAAGCTCAAAGTTCAATGAACACCCAACTCCACCCATCCACACAGCATCCCGCAAGTCTCGCATCTCGACCTCGAAAGAACCCAAAAGACCCGAGGGCCAAAAAGGCAGAGAGACACAAAGAATAGTTAGATAGAAACCAGAACTCACACCACACGCCTTCATATTCAGAAAAGTACGCTTGCTGATACCTCACTTTAGCAGCCTCAACGTCCTCTCTACTTCCATAACCTTCCAACGGCCAAAAACCAGCGGGCATGCATGGGAACGGTTTCAAACAGACCAATTCACCTTCTTCACCCGGCTTGGCAAGGGTCCCGTTCGGTGTGAACGCCTCAATCGCCATTCCCAACAACCGACATTGTATTTCCCCACGGTAGACTGGGAGCGCAGTACACATTCCAGCGAACAAGGAACATATATCAGTGCCACCTATAGATACCAAACGGAATTCAGAGGAGAGTCAGATGACAAATTCACAAATAGCCCTTAGAAATAAACGCTGGAAAAGGGTAGATGATGAATGAAGATTTGAATACCTGTGATAGAGCCTAATAGGACGCCTGGGTGAATATGCTCATAGACATAATCATACAACGGAGCGGCGAGAGGCGAGCCCGTAGAATAGATGTGTCGAAGGGTCGTAAGCTTGTGGTGTTCCCTGGGTTTGTAACATTTCTAAACACGCATCAGAAGATGAGCAATCCATTGGAACCCTAGGCTTGTAAAGCAACAACAACGGAGAGTCGCTTACAGATAACTGGTCGATGTATTTAGCACTGGTCCCGAAGATAGTGATACCAAGATCATCCGTAAGCCGCCACAGGAATGTGGGATCTCTCAATGGGCTTCCATCGTACAGAACCAACGTGCATCCGATACTCAGCCCGCTAACCAGAAAGTTCCACATCATCCATCCACTATTGGCATTTAAGGTTTTGCAAAGAATAAGAGGCGTCAGAACATAATTTTTTTCCTGTTATCATCGCCTTTTGGCGCAGGCATACATGGCAGAAATGAACGCACGTTGTAGTATAGTAAAAGAAGACATCTTCAGGCCGCAAATCCGCGCAGATAACGAATTCCTTTTTGGCCTGGAGGAGCATTCCACCTGCGCGATGAACGATGGGCCTGCGGAAACATGTCACAAAAATAAACATATCACAAAGATAATATATGTTTTTATGTCAGCGGCGCTTGGCTGACAACAAACGCCGCCTTACTTTGGTCTGCCTACGCGCATCAAGGAGAGGTTTTATCAAACAAAACCAAAAGGCGATATGTCAGCGCGGGAGGGTCGTGGAACACAGCCAGGACGAGGCACTTCGCGCACCTGTAGTCCCAGAACTGAATAGAATCCACAGAGGCCAGTTGAATCCGAGCCGAACCCATTCAATCTCCCCATCCGCGCCGCGGCCTAATCCCTTCTCCTTCCCTAATGAAACGGCACTCTCAAAGTCCGTCCATTCCGGGTTCCAATCCTCGCGGCCAGACAATGACGACGAAGATGTGCAAGGATTGCGGATAATAATAACCTTTGGGTTGAGAGATGCCCGTTCGGAGAGACCAGCTAGGAGGGCCTTGAGCTTCGGAATGTGAGGATGAACCCTCGCGTTATAGCTGAGGACGATAGATGAGCCCGAGAACAAGGAAGCTGTGCAGTATCAAATACTGACACAACTGCATCGACGGAGAATACGAGGCTAGGCCGAACTTGTTCGAACCTGTTGCCGGGAGAAAAGGTGTTTGGTGAGTTTGGGAGAAGATAGTAACGTATGAAAAAATGATGGTCTAGGCACCTCTCCAGAACGCCCTCGGGCCCAAAATCAGCTGCAGCACTGACCCATATGCAGCCTTGTCGGTTGGTTTTAGAAGATGTTTTTGGTATATAGAGAGAGCCTAGGACTGACCGATGGCGGTCGCCGCGAGACACGCAGCAACGTTTTCCTAGGGGAAATGAGGGTTAGCGTATATGTGTTTCGTGGTGCAGGAGTAAACGGCGCGGCATCAAGTAGGGGACAAGGAAAACGATTAGACCCTCATACACACGCGCAACATCTTTTTCCGGCATGATGCAGGCAACGAGGGTCCTAGATACTCGGACAAGAGATATGAAAGGGCATAATAATAACGCAAGCGGTGTTGACGGAAACAGATGGCGACACGGGTAGAACAGCAATAGAACATACTATGCAGTTCGAGGCATACGACGCGACGCGATCCCCTGGCTTGAGGCCGTAATCGAGAAGGGTTGATACAAGATTGGCGACAAGAGAATGCAGGTCAGCGTATGACAGTCTTCGGAGCGGAGACGGAGGATTTCCGGGGAATGTGTTCAGCTAGAATGGGGGACCATACGCTAGCTGTTTGGAGCGTGTAGACAATCTGGCAGACATACTGGCTTCGATCAGGGCGGTCTTGTGTGGAGAGCGACAGCGCAGCATATTCTCTGCCCAGTTTAGTTTTGCGTCTGCAAACCAGGGAGGATTGGCCGGAGGTAGAGCGGCGGAGTCTACGACATGGCTGCCTTTGTGACCTAGGATATCAGTTTCGTCCCATACATCGCCCCAGAATTTGTCAAACTCTGTAGTTGACCAGGTGTAAAGGTCGTTGTATGATGCAAGGGATATGTTGCGGGTGGCGTTTATGCGATGCATAAATCTGAAGGTACGCGTGTCCTCCGGCGATTGAGGTGAGAATAATGGGATCATTTCGTCATGCGTGTGTGTTTCCAGGACCCAGAGTGGATTGTTGAGGATGGCACAGATCCAAAGGGTGAGAAGACAAGATGTGAGCAGAGTCCTGTGCTGGTTCGGTCAATGAGCGTTGATCCGAGACCGAAGTGAGTATACTCGCTGGTGCCAAGAGCCGCCGCTGTCGTCTGTTCAGAGGAAGCACCCCGGGAATCTGCAGATGCAAACACTGGCAGATGCATGCCCATATCCGGAAGGCAATCGGGGCACCTCCGTCTGCCAAGGCGCTACTCCCTCGGCGAAGTTGCCTCTCAATGGAAGTCACGGCCGTTCCCGGTGGCTTAAAAGGCACCAGCCGATCGGTGGCCACGGCGTCACGCCACCCCCACCTGGGAGGTTGTTGCCATTTGGGGAAATCCGCGATGCAAATCAAGCAAGCCTGACCTCCATCAGTGGCTCAGTCCGGTAACCTGTTCTTTACTAGCCGCCACCATAATCATGCGGGGCTCGCTCACAAGGCCATTGACCAATCCAATGCAAATCCGTTGGCGTGAAAAAAATAAATCTCGGAGGCAAGGCAACATCAAATACAGCGGACTCTATTGCCACGTCGGTCATGTTCAGCTCAGGTTAGGAGGTCTCACCTAATGTGGTGACTCAACCTTGTCCATGGATCGGTCGAGTCATGAAAAAAAAATAACAACTCAGAAGACTCAGCTCGATCTCGCATACATAAATCTCATCTGGCGCAGAAAAGAACCACAACAAAAAGAGGCATCATTTCCTCTCCCGCGCGCACAGGCAACGACCATCTGGGTTCTGCCATCTCGCCAAACTCGAAAAGAAAACAGCACCACACCTTCTCTAACCGCCTCGCACGAACGTGGGTCCGCCTTGGCCCTTGTCAAAATCTGCTATAACAAGCAGTCTCCTTTCCCAAATCCAGATTATCCCTTGATTGTTCCAGTCCAAAACCAAACTCAACTTTCCCTCCTCGCCACATAAGCCTGCCAATCCTTCTCCTCGCGTTTTCCTTCTCGAAATACACCGAAAACAAAGTTCATTACTTTCTCAGCCCTTGTTTCGCAGACGCCTTTGTCTTGCAATCGCCGCACTTGGCGTCATCCCTTTCAACTGAAACTTAAATAGCACCACCCTCATCACTCGTTCCCCCCAAGTGCCCCTTCTCTCATACCCATCCCTTCATACCCTTGCAACATCCCTCGGACATTTATTGTCACCTTACCATGGATCGATTCCTTGCACCAGAGACACCTGAAGCCCTCGCTCACCACCACCTAACGTATGTTGTCTTTTCCAACACCCGCCAGCGCAAATGTCTCAGACAAATACTGACCCTCGAATTACAGCGAGAATTGGTTTAGCTGGGACACTGAGCACCCCTCGCTGGACGAGACTCTCATTGCCGGATGCGCGTCATATCAAGCATTCAACCGCTTCCTCTCCGGAGATGACCTCTATCTCCTCCCTCGGTCAAGACACGAGCTCGAGAGTGTATTGTAAGTGGCCCTCGGTCATCTCCTTGATATGAACGCACGTTCTCACCTCCTTTCCCATCTTCCCGCCCCACCAGGCGCAGTTATGGATATGATGCTGTCCACAACGCCATTGCCAAGGCCCGCTCGATGTTGGAGCGCGGTGGATATAGCCGCGTAAGTTCAATCCCGTCTATACCATCCCCGAGCTTGTACTCATGGACGTCTTGGCATTGCATGGATAACCAGATTTGTCAATTGATGGAAGCTTCTATTCGCAAG
The DNA here is from genome assembly GCA_027627245.1 of Meripilus lineatus. Taxonomy (NCBI): domain Eukaryota; kingdom Fungi; phylum Basidiomycota; class Agaricomycetes; order Polyporales; family Meripilaceae; genus Meripilus; species Meripilus lineatus. Next base: position 5,292 of record JANAWD010000012.1, on the reverse strand, counting down.
GTTCTTGACGCGAATGACAACGCCTCCTACTTGTTGGAGCTTCACCGTCCCCAATTCGAACCTGTTCCGACGACGTCCATGAACAGTATGAGCCACACTAGATTCATAAAGATCAAATAGCGGCCTAGATTAGAAGTGTGGTTGCTTTTGCGTGGGTCCGCATACAGTTTGTTATTTATCGTTTCCGCTATGATTGTCGTCGTTGTCGTTTGTCGGACACCATGTTCGGCTCCCTCGCTGTGTTTTTAGAGGGTGTTGTTGGTGTTCAACCCCGTTTTCTTCTTCCCGCGCACCTCGCATCTGTACTACCACCACCACCACCTCGCATTGCTATTTCATCTTGATACGTGTTACCCACCCCTTTTTGTGGCGCATATAATTTGTAACATAGGACGTTCTTTTCGAGACTGCATGAATACATTACTGTACATTGGATCCTCCCCACGACGCCAAGGGAAGTTCCATTAGTGGTTTTCCAGACTTGTCAGGTGCTGTCGATCTGTCTGTGTCAGGCTGTGTGTGATCAACTATGAGAATCTTGCTGCAAGTGTGCATCTACCTTCTGGTGTTGGAGTGAATGTGAGATGGGATTGTATAGAGGACTGCGCTGGCAGTGGAGAAGACGGGGATGGCCGATGACTGGTGCGTCCACGCTGTTGCCTCTTGTTATCAGCCACCGTAGCAGAGCGCGCCAGGGCAGTGGCAGCGAAAAAAGAAAGTTTCTGAATCGAGTCTGTGACCAAGTCGGACTGTTGGGTGCTTGGTCTGCAAACGATCCACGAACGTGCGAGGCTCATTCTCTGCCTCTCGTCCGCAACATACTCATTCGTTCCTTTCTCTTCACCTTCTTTCCATTCTCTATGCTCGTCTGACCCATTAAGAGGCCCACCTTCTCCTCTCTCTCCACTTCTATTTCTCCACTCCTCCGAGGGCCCATTTCAACCTGACCCTTCGCCCTTGGAATACCACCATGCTTCGTTCTAGCGTCTTGCTCGTGCTTGCTGCGTTGGGCATTGGGAGAGATGTCCTTGCTGGGCCAGTCCAATTCCCTATGGAGGTCTCCGTAGATGCGCCCACCGACGCCAGCCCACTGACCATCCCCGCTACTCGTAAGTCCAGATTTTCGCCTCTTAATGCCAGAAAGGGCAAGTTCTTTCCGGGGGACTTCCTTGTGCAGTGCCTGATTCATGTCCGCGATCCCGCCTTCTCTCACCTCTTTTCAATCTGTTCTTTCCGTTTCGCGTATAACAGCGGCGCTGATTATCTCTTTTTTCTATATGCGTCTGGCGTGCATCATTCGATCCGTCTTGAATGTACCCTCGGACAATTCTCCTGTGCACGCACGACGTACAAATCATTGACGTGGATTCGAAATTGAACGACTGTGCATGCGTGCGATGCGGGGTTCGGGGTGATCATCGTGGTGGTTTTGTTCCATACTGTAGGTCCCAAGCGGAAACTTCAAGGACGTTTTCTGCATATTACAGACATCCACCCAGACCCACATTACCGCCCGGGCATGTCGGAGGAGTCTGCGTGCCATCGAAAGAAGCCAAGGAAGAGCGACCCAAGGTCGGGAGTGTATGGCCTGGCTTATAGGTGCCTTTTCTTTCTTTTTTTCTCGCACTGGCGGGTGTGTGAATGAAGAGTTACTTATGCGATTTTAAACTTTGTGTATCGTTCTTTGCTTTTTGGGTTGTTTCGTACCACGATGATACTACCACGACTACTACTACCACTACCCTTACCACAACCACGGCTGCCGATGTGCGCAGTGAATGCGATTCGCCGTTTTCCCTGACGAATTATACGATGGATTGGTTGGATGAACATTGGAGCGACGAGATTGACTTTGTCATCTGTGAGTTTTCACCTCATTTTTACTTGCTCGTTTGCTATGCAACACATGACGGATCACTCATCGTGCTATCTTTACTCTTTGCTCGTATTCAGGGACGGGAGATAGTGCAAGGTAAGGAACAGCCACAAAACAACCTCCGTTCCGTCCAGAAGGATACCTGCTGACTATCTATCGTGTACTCGTTCAGACATGACAACGACCGCAAGTTGCCCAGGACGACCAAGGAGATCTACGAGTTGAATAGGATCATGGCTCGTAAAATGGAGTCGGTCTTTCTCAGTAAAGGTGTCCCGGTTGTTCCTAGCATTGGTGCGTTGCTACACTTCCTGTGTTTTCTCGCTCCTTTTGGTGTTGAGCTCATGAACGAAAACTTTGTTTCTGTGCTCCTTTTGGGCTGGTATGCGAACTCAACACCCGTGGCGTTTTGTCCCGACGTTATCTCTAATTCTCCGTTCTGCAACATCTTTCCATTGCTCGTTACCTGTTTTTCGAATGCGAAATGCTATATTCAACCATCCTCCGCCTCCGTCCAACATAACCGCCAAACAAAACTGATTTTCCCAATGTAGGGAATAATGATATCTGGCGTGAGCTTGTCAAACCATCTATCCTGTTTCCCGTGGTTGTGATTACTGATTGCAATTGAATGCGTTTATATAGCTCATGTGAGTACGGTTTCAAAGGATGTCAGCGTTTTTGGTGTGCTTACTTCCATGTCAGAACATCATGATGCCAGGTATGATTGGTCGTTCTGATTACACCCGTTTATCAATCTTTTCTCATCCGTCTGATAGGTCCGAACGACATCACCTTTGAGTTTTCTGCGTAAGTCTCTTGCCCTCCTGCTCTAAAGTTGGGAACCTCGGGCAAAACGGCCTCTGGAGTCTTGTCTATCGATCGCTTAGCATTATCCTCCGTCAATTCCCCGTTATTTTCTCGCTCATTTTTTCTCTTTCGTTCGGTGTAGAATCTGGCGGAACTTTATACCTTTCCCCTCGTACCAAGTATTCCAACGAGGGGGGTACTACTCTATCGAAGTTATTCCGGACTCGGTAGCCGTAATCAGCCTGAACACGATGTACTTCTACGCAGCCAACAAAGGTTCGTACCTGCCGTATTCGTTATTTCCTTCTCTTACCCTTGGGGGTTGCTTCTCTGCTTTTACCGCTTGTTGTCATACCAACGAAAAACGAATCAACGAACGAACCCAATACATTGCGAAATCCGAAACCGAATGCTATACATGGGGATTTGGGTATTACAGCCGTGGGAGGATGCGAACCAAAGGAAAGTCAGGACCCCGGTAACTTGCAGTTTGATTGGCTGGAAGTTCAATTGGAGGGATTCCGGAATAGAGGGATGCAGGTGAGGATGTTTTGTCCGGTTTGAGTTTGTGCAACGTGTATACTGAACGGCCGGTTGGGTTTTCCTTCTCTTCTCTTGGTATTCCTTTTGGGTTTTGCTCTCGTGTTCTTCTGCGATTGTCCAACCTTGTCCCGCTTTCGACTTGGATGGCCCTGGTGGTTGGGTGTATGTTGTGGGTGGTTTGGTTTAGGTTTGGATTACGGGCCACGTTCCGCCGTCTGCGCAGAATTATTTCTCGGAGTGTGTAAGTGTGTCAGGTCACGTTTGAATTAGTTCCTGGAAACTGATCATTGGGCTTTTATTTCTCTTCTAAATAGCATGTTCGATATGTCGAGGTGTCACTCATGTACCAGGATACGATTCTGGGGCATTTGTATGGGGTGAGTCATCGTGTTACATGGGACTGGGATTAAGCGGTTGAATGCTGACGTTCCGGTAATTCCGTTAATTTTGGGTGTGGGTTTCAGCATATGAATGCGGATCACGTATGTGTTGTCTTTATCTTTTATTTATTTTTGCGACGCAGACGGTCTGACGTATTGCTTGTTTGACTTGCCGTTTTTCTCGGTTTTTCTCATTGGGATTCACACCGTTCGGAAGTTTTTCTTCCTGAACGTACAGGATACGATAGGTGGTGGCCATGCGAAGAGGTCATCTGACGGCACTGCGGAGGAGGAAGAAGCAGAAGAGGATTCTGGTGTGGATGTGGAGAAGACGACAAAGAAGAAGCATGTTGAATTGTATGATCGATTGTTGAAGTCGTTTTCGCAGGTTCCGAAACTTTCTAGGAAGTTTGGCCATGACAACTTGGCAGTTGTTAACGTTGCGCCGAGTGTTGTGCCGAATCCGTATCTGCCTTCGTTCAGAATTTTCTCGTATAATGTGAGTGGGACGAGGTACGAGCCTGAGATGGGAGAGCCTGATCTGGGGAGGAAAAGGGGAAGGGTGGATTGTCAAGGTGATTTTGGATGTTGGGATGGGGAGAACGGAGATGGAGGTGGAGACGGATGGGAAGATGATGAGGAGGAGGAGAGGGGAAGATGGAATTCTAGTCCGAACTCACCATCGAGAAAGAATGGGCTTTGGACACCGCTTGGGTATGCTCAGGTGAGTTGGAGTCTTTATTGGGGGTTGATCATGGATTGTTCTGATGGTGTTTTTTTAGTATTACCTTCCGAAGTTGAATGATACGAGGGGGATGGACAGGCGGCCTGGAAAGTACGAGTTGGAGTATATGACTTATTCGTTGAGTGCGTTGCATCCTGGGCGTGCGCCGCCATCCGGAGATGTGGATGGGGAGATTGAGTTTCGGTATCCGGTGCCTGTAGGAGAGCTGCCGAGGTCGCTTCGGGCGGGGAATGTGAGCAAGAGCAGGTATGCGCCGTATGGGATGGCGGACTTGACTATACCGTCGTGGACTGCGTTGGCGGGGCGGCTTGGGAAGAGGAACAAGGGGGAGAAGCTGCGACGGCGGTTTAGATGGTATATGTATATGGGACGTGGCGAGGAGCAGTAGATTACTAGACAAGGATTGATGTATGTAGGAGTAGGGCGTTTAGAATGCGAGTGCCACCTCATGTGGGCGTCTGTTTTGAAAGTTCCCATCGTGGGGGGCGTGTGTTTATATGTTTTGTTTTGGTGGATAGTTGCCTTGACCACCGACGACAGAGCAGCAAATCTCCCACTTTCCTTGCTAGATCTCTCCCAATCGTATACTCTATACTATACCTCCTCCTCAACAACCGCCCTCGACTCACAGGGCTCTCCTTTTCGTTTCTCCCTTTTTTCTTTCATCTTTCAATCTTCTTCGCCTTTTCAGCTTTTCTTTGTTCGCTTCATCTCTTCTATACCGTACGGGTCTTTTGGCAGTGCGCACACCCCCATCATCCTCTCATCACGCCCTTGCTCTTCTCCTTATTATCACCCATCTCTGCGCCTAATATCTTCTCCTTGTCCGACTTCATTCCCCCTTCCTGCCTCTCTCTCTCTCTCCACATCTTCACCCTCTCTTCTTCGTCCCCGTTTCCTCGGCTGGCCCGTCTTCTCGTCAACCCGTATCCCATCAT